>CM042011.1:148686556-148826556 GCA_023525715.1 Cichorium intybus
AGACTATAGAGAACTGAACAAGATCACCATAAAGAATAAATACCCCCTGCCCAGGATCGATGATTTATTCGATCAGCTTCAGGGTGCATCCTATTTCTCTAAGATTGATCTGAGATCGGGATATCATCAGCTGAAGATTCGGGAGTCGGATATCCCGAAGACTGCTTTTCGCACCCGTTACGGGCATTACGAGTTTCTGGTAATGCCGTTCGGATTAACCAATGCCCCTGCAACCTTTATGGACTTGATGAACAGAGTGTGTCGTCCATTCCTTGATACCTCTGTTATTGTGTTCATTGATGACATACTGATCTATTCCCGAAGCTAGGAAGAGCACGAGACGCATTTACGTCAAGTTTTGGAATTACTTCGTCAAGAGAAGCTGTATGCCAAGTTCTCAAAGTGTGAATTTTGGCTTCGTGAGGTTCAGTTTTTAGGACATGTTATCAGTAGCGAGGGAGTAAAGGTGGATCCAGCAAAAATCGAGGCCGTAATAAAGTGGGAGCCGCCACGGAATCCGTCAGAGATACGCAGCTTTCTTGGGCTAGCTGGATATTATAGGAGATTTGTAGAGAACTTCTCTTCTATTGCAGCTCCTTTGACCAAATTAACTAAGAAGGGTGAGAAGTTTGAATGGACTGAAGAACAGCAAGATGCATTTCAGAAGCTGAAGCAAGCTTTGTGTGAAGCCCCAGTTCTTGCATTACCACAAGGTGGAGAAGACTTTGTGGTTTACAGTGACGCCTCTAGGGTAGGTCTGGGATGTGTCTTAATGCAGAGGGGCAGGGTGATTGCATACGCATCCAGACAATTGAAGGAAGCTGAGAAAAAAATACCCGGTACATGATCTGGAACTAGCTGCTGTGGTGTTAGCATTAAAGTTGTGGAGACATTACCTATATGGAGTAAAGTTCAGGATCTATACGGACCACAAAAGTCTTAAATACTTGTTTAATCAAAAGGATCTGAACATGAGGCAGCAGCGGTGGATGGACTTACTCAAAGACTATGACTGCGAGATTTTGTACCATCCAGGAAAGGCAAATGTAGTTGCAGACGCTCTTAGTCGAAAAGAGAGACCCATTAGGGTTGTATCGGCTTGTATGGGCATAGTTAGTCGGCTACCTGAGTTGATTCGAACAGCCCAAGAGGAAGCAGGAAAGGCGGAGCATGTGAAAAGTGAACGCATAGTTAGCTATATTAACCAACTAGAGGAAAATTCTCAGCGATTGAAGACCTTTAAAGGTCGAGTATGGGTGCCAAAGCAGGGTGAGGCACGGAAGTTACTCCTCGAGGATGCGCATTGTTCTCGTTATGCTATACACCCGGGTAGCACCAAGATGTATTGGACGCTGAAGCCGTTATACTGGTGGCCGGGCATGAAGCGGGATATAGGAAGATATGTGGAACGGTGCCAAAC
The DNA here is from genome assembly GCA_023525715.1 of Cichorium intybus. Classification (NCBI taxonomy): domain Eukaryota; kingdom Viridiplantae; phylum Streptophyta; class Magnoliopsida; order Asterales; family Asteraceae; genus Cichorium; species Cichorium intybus. The sequence continues at coordinate 148,687,977 of CM042011.1, forward strand.
ATGCTTGCAAGTGAAGTCCAATCATCAAAAGCCGTATGGAGAAATTCAGCCTCTACCTGTCCCAATGAAGAAGTGGGACGAGGTCACTATGGACTTTGTGACAAAACTTCCTCGAACGCCATGTGGACACGATGCAATATGGGTGATCGTGGATCGACTGACCAAATCCGCTCAGTTCATACCCATACGTGAAGATTATAAAGTTAGCAAATTAGCCAGAATCTATATTGATGAAGTAGTCTGTAGACACGGAGTACCATCCTCCATTATATCCGACCGAGATAGTCGATTTATGTCTCGATTTTGGCAGAGCCTTCAGGAGCAGTTTGGGTCGAAGATTTTGATGAGTACTGCCTATCATCCTCAGACTGATGGGCAAAGTGAAAGGACTATACAAACATTGGAGGATATGCTTCGTGCGTGTGTTATAGATTTTGGTGGAAGCTGGGAGGATCACTTGCCTTTGGTGGAATTCGCATATAATAATAGCTATTATTCCAGCATTCAGATGGCGCCATACGAGGCATTGTATGGAGCACCATGTCGTACTCCGACATGTTGGACAGAGTTAGGGGAAAAGCCGTTAGCTGGACCCGAGATTGTAGCTCAAACCGAGGAGAAAATTCGAGAAATTCGAGAACATTTGAAGGTTGCCCAAAACCGCCAAAAGCAGTATGCTGATCGTCGAGTGAAACCTATAGAGTTTCAGGTTGGTGATATGGTGATGCTTAAGGTTTCCCCGTGGAGGGGTCTGATTCGTTTCGGAAAGAAAGGTAAGCTGAGTCCTCGCTTTATCGGGCCGTTCTGGGTATTACAAAGGGTGGGAGCTGTAGCCTATCGGTTAGAGCTACCCGAGGAGTTAAGAGGCATTCACAACGTCTTCCATGTGTCGCATTTGAGAAAAACTCTGTTTGACGAGTCCCAACGAGTGCCTTTACCTAAAATTGAAATAGATGAAAAGCTAAGGTTCCCGGAGCAGCCAGAAAAGATTTTAGACCGCAAGGTGAGACAGCTGCGGAACAAGAAGATTAATATGGTAAAAGTACAGTGGCGATATCACAAGGGCTCGGATGTAACTTGGGAAGCCGAAGAGGAAATGAGGGCGAAGTACCCCCAATTGTTTGCTTGATTCCGGGGACGGAATCTTATAAAGGGGGGAGAACTTGTAACGACTATTTTCAAAAAAAAAAAAAAATTGAATAGTAACTTCGGCGGCGTGTATAGTGCTCGCGACGCGACGTGAATAGTGCTCGCGACACGAGGCCTGGCAGAAGCTTCTCGAGAAGTGCGCGATGAGGTAAGTGCTTACGTAATGGTCACGACGCGACCGGGGGTCCGTCGCGACGCGAAGAGGGTTCAGAGGCCTATAAATAGGAGCTCCAAGCCTCATTTTTGGGCAAAACAAATACTAAACACTTATATACTATAGAGGAGTGTGTTAGTGAGGAAGATGTGTTATAAGAGAGGGAAATCAATAGGTTCGGGTAGCGATCGTCGTCTCGGCATACGGAAAGTAAGTTCCAAACCTTTAGTACAATTATAATAGTACTTTGCATATAATATGAAAGGAACGATTGCTAGTCATTTTGACTTATATCAAATAACCAAGTTCGAGCCGGGAGATAACCCAGGCTATGGAGACTTTGTTCCGAAACAATGCTAATTGATTTACTTACGAGAACGGTGCCTAGGCCGGTTACATGGGATCTGGTTGTTGGATTTTCCGAAAGGCTAAAATGCTGAAAGGATTCTGCCACCCCATCTAATCTTCTACCTGGCCATTCTTTACTTGATAAATCATGAAGTGTTATTTTGGAACTATTAAAAAGGGGTGAATGGAAGATTTATAAATGATAGATTTTGTACTGTGATAACAGTCAAGGTTAGAAGAGGATACAAGGCAGAAAAAGACAAAAGCTTTAGTCAACAACCAGGTGAGTATTCGATACCTAACTGTTACTTTTCCTGTGGGGCCACATTACCGGTTCATGTGATTGGGACCACCTTTCTGTGGGGTCACATACTCGATACTTGTGGTTGAGACCACCTTTCTTATGGGGCCACTGGCTATTGTTGGTGGTTGGGACCACATATATACGTTGTGACGATCGTGTAAGCAGTAATTGTGGTGGGACCACATACAAATGTTGTGATGGCCTACATGGCTGGCAGTTTTATCACACATTCAACAGGTGTACATTGAGTCCTTGAGACTCGATATCACAGGGGGCTGTGATATGATGTGGAAGCTGAAAATTTAATGTTGTTATAACACTTATCGATTATTCACTGAGCTTGTAAAGCTCATCCTTGTTGATACTAACTGTGCAGGTGCTGTAGACCCTATTAAAGGGAATGATCTAATTCGAGGTTAGAACTGATGACCGTAGCAGCCCGGCTTTTGGGAGATACCACTTGTACCTTTTTCTTGTAATATATACCCTGTATAATATTTTGTTGAATAAAATATGTTTTAAAGTGTGGAAAATAAATGGGTATATTTATATTGAAAGTCGGGTGTTACAACCGATACAATTTGGTGCTTGTATTGTTTAAGAGTGAGCCTAAAATATGAAGACATAATGAATAGATCATGTGTAAGTTATGGTTTACTATTTATGTATTCATTTTTTAAAAGCATATACAAATTTCTATAAACATTTTCATAAGAACACCCCAGTATAGCCCGTTTATCATAAGCAACCAAAATTAGATTTGGTATGTAGATAATTATAACCGTTCTATCCTAAATAACCAAAATTAATTTTGGTATAGGAAATTATAACCCTTTTATCCTAAACAACCAAGATTAGTTTCTTAACCGATCGTTGCTATTAAAAAAACTGATTTTTTTAATTTACCATCTATATATACCACTTAATTTCACACAACTAAAACCGCTATTTTAACACTTTTTACATCAATTTTTCTCAAAAACACTCTCTAAAATAATGTCTTCCCAAGATTGTTCAAACAACCAAACCCCACAATCGAATCAAAATCGACAAAACGTTTTCGGTTTTGAACAATATTATACACCCAACGTTTACCGTCCGCAAATAGATCAATCAATTTTATCGCCAAACATTTTTCCGTATCAAATGTCGGGTTAATCGTCAATCCCTTCGTAGAATTTATACAACAATCTTAATCCCTTTTCCGACACACAAAACCAAAAACGTCCAAACTCCAATAAACGAGTCCAATCCCGACACACAAGCTTATCCGGAAGAAGTGTCGGAAACCCAACCCGAAGCACAACCCGTTGTTTCAAGACGAGGAAGAGCCGAGAAGCAAAAGTGGATAACCGCCAAAGAAATCGCATTAGCCCATTTGTGGATTGATGTTTTCGAGTATGCGGCTTCCCGAAACGTGCAAATGGCCGACCACTTTTGGATGCGCATAAGGAAACGGTTTCACCAAAAGGTAGGCCGTGAGCCGTACTGTTCCAAGGACTCGTTGACAACAAAATACCACGATATCAACCGTGCGGTAATGAAGTTCAACGGGTTGCCCCACAACCTACGAACACATCAGAGGAGCGGGCAAACAGACCAACACGTTTTTGAGGAGGCGTTAAAAATTTACAAGTTTGGAAACAATGTAAAAAATAACATGATTCGAACAAAGAAATCGGCGTTCTGCCCCCGACTAGAAAGCATTCAAAAACGTCCGAATCAAGCCCCCACACTACATCGTCGGACGCTCGTATCAATATAGATTTGAACGAGGGGGAGTCGGAAGAGGACGAGCTTGAGTTTGCCGATTTCCAACGGCCGACGGGACGAGATGGTGCAAATCAATTGGGACGGGGTCACAAAATAGTGACGACGTGACACTTATGCGGTTAGAGTTTGAACGATACAATTTAAGCCTCAACGAGCGGATTAAATTGGACAAAAAAGCACACGAATACAAACAACAAACCCGCGAAGAACGTCAATGAACCCCCGAAGGAAACCAACGGATTGACATAAAGTTGTTGACGTCGAATCCGGAGGAGGGTCTCGAGGGGGAAGCACTCGAGATTGTTTTAAAATTAAAAGTGGATATCATAGCAAAATATCGGTCGTAGGTTGTCGTTTCTTTTTTTACGTTTTCGTTTGTCGGTTTAAGTTGTCGTTTTTTTTAATTTGTATTTTGTCGTTTTATTTTATGTTTTTAATTTGTAGTTTATCGTTTTATTTTATGTTTGTAATTTTAATTTCTTAATTATTGAAGTGTTTTAATTTTTTAAATTAACTTTTTAGTTTAGTTTAATTTAATTATATTATTTATTTAATTAAAAAAAAGATAGTAGTAGTGAAGGTTTATCATTTCTATCATTTTAAGGGGGTGAGAGGTTAGTGATATGACGTCTATGTGGCGGTTAAAAAAGAGTGATAGTGTGATGTGGTTGTTACCATATCTCTTAGTCTTAAAAATAACTAAATCCATAACTCAAATTAACATTCATAAGTAAAACACCTACAAACTCAAGTTTCTACCATGATGAGAACGATTATGAAAGACCCCTCGCTTGGACGGATTCAAAAACGGTTTTATCAGAAAAATTAAAACGCTCGATCATTAAAATGTTGTAGAATTTCAGTCCCTAAAACAATATTATTTAAAAATAAGATTTCAAAATATAGTTTTTGGTAAAAACAACAGCAAGTGTGTAACAATCATATCAATTAGTAAACGGTTTAAACTAAATGTCCATCTATACATCATAAATCTTAAATATAACATCGTCTAGATATCCAACGCTAAGTATGTATTCAAACTTTACCAAATCTCTTAACCTGAACACATGTCAAAATATAAGGTTAGGCTTTGAGAGCCTATTGAGTATTACCGAGGTTAAAAAACAATAGTATTAGATAAATCGATAATCCAACACCTAAGTTAAACCTCCAAAAAAGTTTTCAAAAAATTAATTTTAAAAGATCAATAGTCATATCAAAATATTAGAAAAAAATATTTAAAGAGATTCATATTACATTTTTCATAAATTTCATAATCAATAACATAATAGAATGCAATGCACATGCTTCTATATCTCAATAACCCAAGTCAATTCATAGAAAAATCTCACAATAATGACTCTAATTTGGAATCAAGTGCCAGTAGTACATGAAGTACTATATGCATGACTCCCTCAATCCACGTCTGATCGATTATTCACACAAGACCACACAAAAGGTAGCTAGCCCAACATGCATGATCAAATAAATCAGATCCCTCGTTGGGAATAAATAATCAATTCCTAGTTTCAAAGTCATACTTGTGGCCACACAAGTCTCCATCCTAAATGGATGCATGATTTCAAAATATTAATCAAAGTATAAAGATTCATCTCCATTTCATAATCAAAAGTCCAAAATCTTTAGAAAACTTATTTCATGAATGCAACATATTTATACATATAATTGGTACGTAAATCTCATACAATGAATCAGGTTAGCGTTTACGTTTGACGTTTTAACAATAACTCTTTACCATTTATTTTTGACAATTTACTTTTAGCCATTAAATTTTATTTTTAACCATTACAAAATCATTTTTATAAGATAAATATGATATATATGTTACAATTTTAATATAAAAATCGCCTATTATTAAACCGTAGAATAAATTTATAAAAATGATATAAGAAATCAAAATATAAAGTATATAAGATTGTGAGCAAATCTATATAAAAATGAACATAAAAATACGACGATCTCAAACATATATTTACATTTTTACCAAACATTTTATTACAAACGTTACGATAGAAAATTATATTTGCCTAACTTAATGATTAGTTCAAGTGACGTTTATATATATATATATATATATATATATATATATATATATATATATATATATATATATATATATATATATATATATATATATATATATATATATATATATATATATATATATATATATATGTTAAAAATATTCTTTTTGTCAATTAGGAATGGGAATCACTAAATATAAATCTTATTTTACTTAATATACACATTTATTGATAATCAACTTCTTTTTATTTATTAAAACTAAATTGTTTTTTGAAAAATTAGATATGAGTGGTTGAAAATAATTTGATTTTTGGTAATTGGTGTATATGTGATGTATATTTAGCATCATCCTTTAGGAATTCGCAGAAATAAGAGATCCATGTGATATAATGATTTTTTTTTTATTTTTTATGATTGTGGGTATCATTTCTTTATTAACTCAATTTTACAATTTATACCCCAATGATTTTGTATTTTAATTTTGCACACCAAGCATGTAACTTGTATTGTTAAATTTATCAGAAAATATATATTTTTATTTAACACAAATTATATCATTAGAAATGTATCGACGATGCGATCAACCTAACGCCAATAAAAATATTTATTGATATTGTTTTATTTAAAATAAAAATGTATTTACATTTAAACTCCTTTATTTTAATTAAACTATACTTAACACCGTTTAGTTAATATTTTTTAAAATTGTAATGACCCAAAATTTTTTAATTAAAATATAATATTGACATTTATTAAGTTTCAAAAACCATATCAGAGTGTATTGAAAGTTTTAATGTAAGTAAAATATCAAAAACCATATCAGAGTGTATTGAAAGTTTTAATGTAAGTAAAATACAGATATCTAGACCCAAGGTTACAAATTTCTCATCTCAAAAACAAGAACTATTGAACTAGAGAATTAAAACGATGAGAATGCTAGTCCTGAAGTCACCACTGTTCCCTTCCTCAGTCAACCACGGAGGCCCTGCAAAATTTTAATAAACAACGTTAAACACAATGCTTAGTGAGCCTACACATTACTTACATGGATGTCACACTGATCACATAGCAAATAAACACGTAACACTTGAGATATTGTCTGTCACACATAATTCTTAATACATAATATAAAATACATAACACATAACATTGGTACTAACTTTCAGATCCAGGTCAATTACCCTAAGGGATTGTCGTAACCCTGTTCGTGTTCCTTCAGACCAATTCCCTCGAAGAGCTTTGTCTTGGCTAGTCTGTGTGTTCGTGTTCTTTCAGACCAATTCCCTCGAAGAGCTTTGTCTTGGCTAGTCTGTCTGACCAATTCCCCGAAAGAGCTTGTCTTGGCCATATGATCACAGAATATGAAACACATTAAACAACTCACACATAACATGAAACACACCAAACAACTCACACATAACACGCACTGTCAACATAATATATAAGTTAGGAATATCGATTTTTTTCTTTGTCATAAAATTGTTGAAAATTGATTTCATCATAGCTACTTATCATGCATTAACATCGTCATGCATTACGAAATTTGTCACTCCTGAATCCTTATAATCAATGATGTCAAACATTCAAGAAAATCCATGTTTGGATTCATGTGTCTCATACAATTGTTGAATGTCATTCCACGTCGATTACGCAAATATTGTTTGTCGTAAATCTGCACTTAAATCTCTATCGTAGTTGTGAATCTGATAAAAATTCATGCTTGCTCTTCGGTAAATTTGGCTTCGGCACATTTCGCTTCAAATCTTCAGCGAAATAAAAATTGGTGGCTGGATTTCTTTGATGCGTGGTTTTTATATACCTTGGTGGTAGTTGCATGATCTCCTTACCGGAAGAACCGCCATAGATAATATGATGATCAACACTTATATAATCTACATTTAGGTTTTACAAGTAGAGGCTCGCGTAGAATTGAGTCGCTACCAGAAAATGATGTGGTGGCTACATCGAGCATTATCTTGATAGGGAATTCGTGGAGTTTAGGTGGTGGGCTATTAGTAAATTAGAGCTTGCATTAGAGGGTAGGGTGCCCTAAATAATCCATGACCACAGTTCCACCTATTTGATGCCAGATACTTCGATTAAAAACTCAATAAAAAACTTAATGACCCATGATGACAACCAATAACAAAAAATTACATATTAGGTCACTCGAGTTTTAATTGCATCTAATAGGTCATTGAACTTTCGATTTTGTAACCAATAGGTCATTGTATTTTCATTTTTGGTTTTAAAATACCATTGTCTCCGATTTTAACCAATTATACCCGATTAAAATCATTGTGAGGAGACTGCATGGCTGGTTGCTGCCTTTCAACGAAGAGAGGAGTGACGATTGAAGGCGGATTGGGCATCAGAGGAGGAGAGTCCTGGGAGTGTGGTCGATGTGGTATGACTGTGGTGAGATTGTAGATAGGCTTTAGACTTAGTCGAGGTGGTATGGGTGCACATGGGTTAAGAAAATGGTCTGAGCTTGGTCGACGAAGATAGAGGTGTCCTTGGAACTGGAAAATAGTGGTCAAAATCGAAAACAATGGTATTTTAAAACCATATTTGAAAGTCCAGTAACCTATTGGATGCAATTAAAACTTTAGTGACCTAATGGGTAAATTTTGTGTTATTGGTTGCCATTATGGATCATTAACCCAGAAAAATATGATTGAAAATTGTAAATACGCTTAATGAATAATTTTAAAGAAAAAGGAAAAAAATATAATTTTCAAAAGGTCTTTCCAAAAAATAGCTAAAAAACTCGAATAACCAAAATAGTCAGGAGTTTTGCATACAGATAGACGTATATGAAAATCTTCTCCACCTGCATAAAAGTCCCAGGCAAGGTATCCAAGTGAGAGAAAGTGGTTATATCCATGAAAATCCTTTATGGGCTGTGAAAATATCGGCCAATGGGCCGGGTAATTTGACTTTCCTGGTTGAAACAAGTGTGTTGGCCCGAAACAAGTGTGTAATTTGGCTTTCCGAGGGTTTAAATTCAATTGTGTAGATGAACAAGTGTGTTGGTCCTCAAGTTTTCGAACACCAAACAGTCTAAATTTCTCTGGTCGTCACAATACGCCAAATACAATTTTCCTAGTAATAACTTGAAACCTATTATTTAAATATCTAACCGTTCTGAACTAAAAGCCTTCATGGACACTTTTCAAACCCATTGCTAGTTGTAAAGCTTTTTTTGCCTTTGTACGTATTATGTAATTTGATCATCTATGAAAGGTTTGTGTTGTGTGACTGTAACATCTGTATTTTTGGGCCTAAAAGTTTTAAGCTATATTAATAAAAATAAAATCTTAAGGTCTAATCTAATTAATTCAAAATTTTATTGAACAGCAATAATAAATAATGTTTAAAAAAATAAATTATGATACAAAGTCTTTTAATTTGAAGATGTGATTTTATCAACTAAGCATCGTTTTATTATTACTTTACATAAATCCAAGATCAAATAAATTTTTATATATTATATTAATATTTAAAATATTCTTTGTTAAACTAGAAGTGGGATTTGGTAATTTCAGAATTGAAGTTAAGATCATATTACAAAAATCCTAGATTAGAAGATGAATAAAAGTATGCTTGTAATGTTGCTACATGACTTCTTAAGGTACCTAAGCTAAGTTGGTTGGTGGTCTGGTACTATCACACCATACAATATATATATATATATATATATATATATATATATATATATATATATATATATATATATATATATATATATATATATATATATATATATATATATATATATATATATATATATATATATATATATATATATATATATATATATATATATATATATATATATATATAGGGTCGAGATCATGAGAGAACCTAAAAAACCCTAGGAACCTAGGAACTTTTTTTATACACAATATTTTTCAAAAAAAATTGCATCCAATTTTTTTATTTAAAGCGTCTAAGATATTTCTAAACCTTAAACCCTAAACCCTAAACCCTAAACCCTAAACTTAAACCCTAAACCCTAAACCCTAAACCTAAACCCTAAACCGTAAACCCTAAACCCTAAACCCATATGAAAAAAAATAATAAATGATTTTTTTTTGCATCCAATTTTTTTATTTAAAGCGTCTAAGAGATTTCTAAACCCTAAACCCTAAACCCTAAACCTAAACCCTAAACCCTAAACTCTAAACCCTAAACTCATATGAAAAAAAAATTAAAAAAATGATTTTTTTTTTGAATTTTTTTTTTGAAATCTTCTAGACGCATCATAACAAAAATTTTGGTATATTTTTTTTTGAAAAATATTGTGTAGAAAAAAAGTTCATAAAATGGGTTCTTAGGTTCCTAGGCTTTTTTAGGTTCTTAATTGAACTTTACCATATATATATATATATATATATATATATATATATATATATATATATATATATATATATATATATATATATATATATATATATATATATATATATATATATATATATATATATATATATATATATATATATATATAGAGTAAAGTTCAATTGAGAACCTAAAAAAGCCTAGGAACCTAAGAACCCATTTTATGAACTTTTTTTCTACACAATATTTTTCAAAAAAAAATATACCAAAATTTTTGTTATGATTCATCTAGAAGATATAAAAAAAAATTTCAAAAAAAATCATTTTTTAAAATTTTTTTTTCATATGGGTTTAGGGTTTAGGGTTTAGGGTTTAGGTATAGGGTTTAGGGTTTAAGGTTTAGGGTTTAAGGTTTAGGGTTTAGGGTTTAGGGTTTAGGGTTTAGTTTTAGGGTTTAGGGTTTAGGTTTAGGGTTTAGAAATCTCTTAGACACTTTAAATAAAAAAATTGAATGTAAAAAAATCATTTTTTTTATTTTTTTTCATATGGGTTTAGGATTTAGGGTTTAGGTTTAGTGTTTAGGGTTTATGATTTAGGGTTTAGGGTTTAGGGTTTAGGGTTTAGAAATCTCTTAGACGCTTTAAATAAAAAAATTGGATGCAATTTTTTTTTAAAAATATTGTGTAGAAAAAAAGTTCCTAGGTTCCTAGGTTTTTTTAGGTTCTTTCATGATCTCGACCCTATATATATATATATATATATATATATATATATATATATATATATATATATATATATATATATATATATATATATATATATATATATATATATATATATATATATATATACTAGGTGCGTACCCGCGCGATGCTTCGGGCGACGAATAGTTTGGTGGGGGTGGGGGGGAGAGGTGCGTACCCGCGCAATACGGCGGACGGCGGGTAATTTTCTTTCGGCTATGTAGCGAACGTTTTATGCAGGGTAGGGGTACCCGCGCAATGCGGCGGGGCAGCTAATGTCGTGGATGATGATAGTTTCCTTTTAGTAGGCGTCGAGTATTTTCTTTTTGATCAATAGTTTTCTATCGACATATGTGTCTGTATAGTCACACTCTTCGGGAAAAAAAAGGCGACTTGCTTATTTGCTTCATCGATTTTGGTGTTTATTTACTTTTATCATTTGGAGTACCAAAGCCATCTTGATAATTATTTGCACGATTACATCACAACTTTTGATATTGTTTAAATTGCATGTATTCCTGGTTTATGGTTCGACCAAATTTAACAATTTTGAAAGTTTACATTAGCCCGTCAAATTAGTGTCGTCATATCTTATAATATTTATTTGAGTAAAATTACGTTTTCGGTCCTTTCTGTTTAGCTACTTTTTTGGTTTCGGTCTCAAATTGTTTTCCAAATTTGGTCCTTATTCCAAATAAGATGACTATCTTAACCTTTATTAAATAGAATATATTTATAAAAAATAAAAGAGTGTAATTTAGCTATTTATTTTGCAGTAGGGACACAGGTACACACAAATAGGCATGTGTACAAATAGACAAAAGCGGGAAGATAAGCAAATAGGTAAAGGATTAATGTCTTAATACATTAAGCCATCATTTTTGGCTTAATCCATCAAGTTGTTATGTTGAAATCAAGTCAAAAAGAAATAATATTGTATAAGTTCTTAACTCGTTAAGTCCAATAAGACAAAAATAAACAGTCTCTTAATGCAGTAAGTGATTTAAGCATGTCTCCTTTTGATGTAATATCGACAAAATAAGTTTGTGGAAATACTACTACTATGTTCAAGATTCAAAAATATATTATTTTTTAATAAGCAGTCTCAACCCCTGTTTACGTATATGCAAATCTTTGGTTAAATACCAAAAAACTATTCGCTTTTGGAAATAACTGAAGGTAAGATCAACCACGAACAGAGAGATACAAAACTATTTGGCATGTCCAAAGACTCCATTTGCACATCAGCCTTGTCAACAAAATTTAGAAACTTCCTCCATATTTACCACAATCAATGTTTAACCAGTCATTTTGTTTTGACAATCCTACCCAAATCTATACATATTGATTAGTCTATAAAGGAATATTTACCACAGCCACAATATTTAACCAGAAGCAAGTAAAGATAAAGAATCAGGCAAAATGCTGCACAATACAACAATTAGAATAGAAAGTGTTAAATAAGTATATGAAATTTAAAGTGAGATGTGTGTATCTTTCATCACACACACACACACACACACACACACACACACACACACACAGAGAGACAGAAAGAACCAATAAAAATATCAATAAACTATAAAAATATTTCTGACATTCATCAATAATCATCAAAAATATTTTTAATACCAACAGAAATTCATACTTTAGCGTAAAACACGTGATCTAAAAGATTATAATATCAATTAGAAATGTGGGAAGTTAAGTGCTAGCTATGAGATCAACGAACCAAAAGTGTCACATGGTATAATCACATAATATTAGCTGAAGCGGACACAAGATTTCATAACCATTTTTCAATAATAGCATTGTACGTTTAATTCTTTTTGTATTATCAAAACATTATACACAAAATTAAATACATATTCATGGCTAAAAATATACCTTTTCACAATCGTCAACTTTGCACTCTAACCCGGAGGAAACCAAGGTGCATGAGTGACTAATTACCAAAATGCCCTTTGCTGTTCTGGGGCGAAGTCTGCCATTATATCAAGTATCTAAAATTTTTCAAGTATTTTAGTGCCAATGTAAAATGAATGATGTTTAAAATTTATGTAAATCTGACATACTTTGACCATTGTAAGGCTCTTGGAAGTATTTCTGTGAATGTTAGTGGTTCTTTGTTCACATTCTTCGGAATGGAATCAGTGATTCCGATAGTTCATCAGGTATAAAGGGAGGAATAGAGGTGTTGTCCATGTAGTTGGTTTAAGAAGGAAGTAAACGAATTATTTCTGCTTTCCGAGTTTGTGATTTAGGTTTTGGCTTGAATTTGCCATCTTTTGGTCATACATTAGCAATTAAATATTAATAAGATCATAATATATGAATCTACTGTTTATACATGTACCTGCACAAGTTCTTGACTCGGTGAAAATTTCAAGAGGTTCCCAGTAAAGTGAACTTTCTACATCCTAAATTTATACACACATCAAAAGTTATCAGTTTGTAGAAATCTTCATTGTCATTAAAAAAAGGGTAAATTGCATAAAAGTCACTAACTTTTCCAATTTTCTCGATTCTGACACTGTATTTTTAGTTTTTGCAATTAAGTCATTATGTTTTCAAAAAATTGCAATTAAGTCATTAAGTTTTCCAAAAAGCTGCGAAAATGACCATATGACAGGATGGCAACAGGTTACCAGGTCATATGGTCAAATTTGCAATTTTCAGAATTCATAATGACTTAATAGCAAAAATAAAACATTTCCTTGAAGCTCATTATTTGCAGTAACATCTTCAAGATTCTATTCTATGCTAGGGGTAAAAACGTCCAACTTTGTCGGTCCACTCAAACAAGATTACTTTGCTCATATGCTGATAAATGAGGGTATATTTGACATTTGATGTGTATTGAAAGGGTCTTTACCATTCTTTCACAATTTTATATGACCTTGAAAAGACATATTTATTTGATCACAAACAATTATTTTATATCTTCGAGTATTCATTTTAATTTGAAATAATAACGAATGATCCATCACAACAAGAATGTCGTATGATTACATTTTCCCCACCTGCTTTTTTCATTAAACAATCCATAATTTAAGGGAATAATTAGGAACAAGAAATGGTGGAAGGTCCACCACAACAAGAATGTCGTATGATTACATTTGCCTCACCTGCTTTTTTCATTAAACTATCCATAATTTAAGGGAATAATTGGGTGTATTTAGTCGGTCAAATGATCCAGTATCACGCTTACAAAAAAAAAAGCTTATTTTTCTTATAAATTAATTCTCAATACAGGTAAAATCAAAAGGTAATTAAAAGAAAAAAGATAGGTAAGGGATCAAAATGGGTTTGGATCAAACCGACTCATAAGAAACTCATAAGCAAAAAAATATTAACTTACATCAACCTGGGGCTTGCACCATGGGGCTAGGGGTAAAAAAGTCCAATTCCTGTAATTATACCTAAGGTCAAAGATTACCATGAAAAGTCAAAGGTTAGATTTAACCAGGAATGAGGCATACTTTCTCTTTTTTCTTTTTTCTTTTCTCTTTTCTCTTTTCTCTTTTCTCTTTTCTCTTTTCTCTTTTCCTGTAGAGAAACCAAAAAATTATGAGGCATACTTTTTCTTTTCTCTTTTCTATTTTCGTGCAACCAAATATGAGACCAAACTTAAAAACCTTTATCCTAAATTCAAAATAGCATTGGAGTTATAATAAACATATATTATAAGTATGTGTATTTTACAGTGTGCGTGTAACTTAAAGTAGTAATGAACATGACAGATTAGCACCAAAATTAGCATTTCCATCCCACCGCAATCCATTTATTTAGATTGACTCCAACTTTAAATACTAATGAACTAACCAAGTTCGGAGCATTATAGGAAATAACTTACCATTAAAAATCAAACAGAAAGCATAATTGATTCTGTGGGTCATGAACCACGCCCCCTTTCTGCTAATTCATAATTAACAAGAATATCAATGATAAAATCGTAAATAAGCTCAGAAAACATTTTGAAAAGTTCAAGAACTTGTGAAAGGCCAAAATGATTACATGATGTAAGAGAATAGCATAGACAGAGCACAACTTCAGCTAGCCCCTGTTTAATTTTCTAAATCAGAAGGACAAAAACCAACTTGAACCTTATAGAGTTGCATTTGTTATATAAAGATTACTTAATTTTAATTTGCATGATTTCAAATATACAAAAAATCCAAAAACGGAAACACAAAGATTAGAACTTGATTAATAAGGCATACTTTCCCTTTTCTATTTTCCAGAACAAAGATTTACCTTCAAAGGAAATACATACCGACACAAAATGTCTTCGATAATGGGGTTGTAGGTGTCGTCCTGACGGTTTCCGGTGGTTAAAGGCTTCAATAATGGGGATTTAGGTGTTGAGAGGTGGTGCTGGTTAGACATTGAATTAGGTTGCAAGACCTGAATCGACAAATCAACAAAACCAAAATCAGCCCCATGATAATCGACATAAACATCTCCAAATCCAAATAAAAAACAAACAAGATAGATAGATGATGAAGTTTAGACTTGGGTTACAAAAACAAAAAACGAAATAATCAACCACACTATTGTCATCTATAATTGGAACAACAAATGGTGGTAACTACTTATTACTTTAGCAGGGAAGAAAGAACTTGAAACAAAAATCGTGCACATCTAACCAAGCTATTCTTAAATGGTCTGTCCAGAAATAACTTTAAAAAAATAGTTGTTCTCATATGGTTAATGTTGGAGTAGATATACGAAAATTATGTAATAGATGTGTTGGCCATGTTTTGTTGTAAGAGATAGTTGGCAAAAAATTACATATAACATACACTACATTTAAATGATTTATAACAAATCATTAAATAGGTTAAGAGATGCTTATTTCAATACAGATCTTATTGCTTGCCCAAAACTAAGTTGAAGAAGAAATGCGAACCTGTTAATAGACGCAAACATTCATATCAGAACACTTTCAGTCTTCAGAGTCGTAAGATTTCAAATCTTCAATGTATTAATGGTTCAGAGTTCAGACTACAGCTTAAGTTGTGAAGATGCATACATTGAAACAGAATATAGGAAAATAATACCTGGATCGACAAATCAACATAACAAAAATCAGCCCCATGATAATCTGACATAAACATCTAGAAATCAAAATAAATAACAAATAAGATAGATAAATGATAAAGTTTAGACATGGGTTACAAAATAAAAAAAATAATAATCAACCACACTTCAACCCACTGCATTCTCATTTGACTACAATCACAAAAAACCGTCTACAATCACAAAAAACCGTCTACTTGTATATAGAAAACCCAAACATGAATTGGGAAGGTTACACTAAATCAATCTGAAATTCTTAACCAGAAATACAATATATTTACAACATCCTAACCCCGACCAAGGCGGTTGATTGCGAGTGTGTTGAATGCTGAGGGAGGCATCGATCGACAGGCACCGTATGTTGTAGATGGATTAGGTGGAGATCCATACGAAATCCGTTCAGGTGGATATTTAGGTGGAGATTCATACCCAATCCGGTGGAGATCCATACCCAATCCGATCGAGATTCATCATATACCAAATCCGGTGGAGATACATACCAAATACGATCGAGATTCATCAGGTGGTGGATTTAGGGTCTGATTTTAGGTTGATTGTGTTGGAAGCAGAGTTCGGCACCAATGGTTATTGAGGGATCATGGTTGAAGGCGGAAGAAGGTGGAAGCACAGTCACCGATTGCAGTGGTTGAAGGCGGAAGAAGGAGGAGAAAAATTAGCGATTCTATGGAAGAAAGGGGACCGAGTTACCAGAGTTGATGGTGGATCAGGTGGAGATTCATACAAATTCCGATCAGGTGGCGGATTTAGGGTCAGAAAGAGAGCTATTTTGCAGGTGGCGGATGGAGGCGATGAAAGAGGTTTAAAGATGATGGCTAGGCTTATGCTAGGGTTACATATGTGTATATAATGGAGTAATGTGGGATCTGTGTAATAGAAGTGGACACGGTGGCAATCCGTGTTTGGGACCTGTACACGCTGGCAATCCGGGTCCCTTGTAGTGGGCTGCATCAAATGGTTGTACTGTCTTAAATTTAAGACTCATGTGCATTAAAAGGTTGTATTTTATGTATGCTTTATATAGTATCATAGATAGATATATATATATATATATATATATATATATATATATAGAGAGAGAGAGAGAGAAGCACAGCTTGAGTTGAGTGTGTGGGGTTTGGAGTTCCGACGAGTTAGTAGTTGATTGCCGGTATAGAAGAGGGTGACCGACGGAGGTTACCTTGTTATAGTGATCGGATGCTAGATTATATGGGGAGAGTAGCTGCTTTTTGGTCGGAGCATGAATATAGATGGGGTGGAAGATCGCCGGTGAGAATGGCATCACCGGAAAAGGAAACAACATCAGTGACGTGGGGTGTCGTCGGAGCTATGGCAGCCGTCAGGAGCGAATCAGGTGCGGTAATTGACCACCTTTGGCTTTTTTTTTTTTTTTTTTTTCTGAATTAGGTTTTATTTGGGCTTGACCTTCGGATTAGGTATTTTGTCCAATTTTCTTAGGCTGTCATTTAAACGCATTATGGATATGTTTTTTTCTTTGTTTAAATAAACTCATATGTCCACTGATCTAATAAATTATGGTCTAATACTCTAATGGATTAAATTAAAGTTAAATAAAGGGAGCTGATGTATCTACGGAGGTTTTTTTATCATTCCACTGAAATATATATAAATTTCCAGTTTTACCCCTAATTATTAAAAAGACAATTATAGAATATTTCTTCCTCCTTTCACTTTCCAAATCTCCTTTTCCAAACCTGCGTTCACATATTAATGGCGGGAATCCATCCGACCCACATTCAAAAATCCCCAAACACATAATATGTGGTTACAAGTTGGGCTAGCACACTTGGCTAACAAGGAATGTTACTAACATGGAGGTCCAGGGTTCAAACCCTGGCACTAACATAACCAGGAGTAATTCAAAAAAAAAAAAACATAATATGTCGCTTCTGGTGAAGCTTAATCTGCCCGAAAATCGTCTTTCCGGTTCAATTCCGATCACGTTCGCACGGTTAACTGGTCTGACACATTTGGATTTAAGCAACAATTTTCCTTAACCAAATGAACAAACTCTTTCTTGCTTCATCCAACAGTTTTCCCCATACTTCTCTTATCACCAGCAGTCTCAAAAACATCACGTTTGTTGGAGTTTCCGTCGAGTTCTACCAGTTAGGGTTTTCTAACGTTTCTTGCTTCCTCCAACATGTGGTATCTCCTGACGGGCCATGGTCGTTCAGAGGTGTATGGGTAGCGGTGTCGGAAGTTGGTCAGTTGTTAACGAGATTGGGCCAGGCTGCAAGGCGGCAATTAGCTGCAGCCTGCAGTTCTTGATGAGTTTGGGGCCATCAAAGGACAACGATTTTGACTGGTTTGATCGGATTGCTTATTTAGAGTGAACGGAAACGTTGATTCATAGTCATTGATTCCGAAACTATAGATCACTACAGTTTTAGGGAAATCTAACCACATCGTCCCTTCACCAGCTTCCCTTTTCCGACCATCATCTCGACCTCCAACCAGTTCTTGGCTGAAATTGAAGTAACGTATGTCCTATTGAGAAAGGAATTCGACCAACAGCTTTACTTCAACTCAATTTGTTTTTTTTTTCTTCAATTAAATTTGCTTAGTAATCGGTCTCACTTGAATTCCGCTCCGACCCGAAAAAGGTATTCAGAAAGGAAGAAGAGACCCATGAGCCAGTGAAAGGAGATTCGGAACTCATCGCCATGGAAACTCATCCACTGTATTTGTGTGAGAGAAACGGAAAGAGTGGGAGAGAGAGAATGTGACGGATGGCCAAGATTCAGAATAATTGCACAAAGTAAGGGTATATTAGTCAATATACATATTTTTTCTGTGGAAAAAGTAAAACTTTCCGTGGAATTATAGCTCGAGGCATGAGGATTTAGGAGTTAAACAGATTTTAAGGGAATGAGTTTAATTATGGGCTTTAATGACTTGGGCCGGTCATTTTGGATTTGAACCGGATCATCAGATATTATGGGCTAAACGAATAAGTTCAGATCTAACTAAAATCGAGCATTTAGCCCATAAGTTGATTGATTATAAAGGAAAATTAGTTTTAAGAATTACTTAAGAAGATGGATTGTCAATAAAAATTGTTTCAAGAGGTGAATTGCGATATTAAATATTCATAAATTGATTAATTATGTATGATATAAATTTTTTGGTCACACGCAATTTAAGTCCATCACTAGAAACAATATGGATTTAATTATGAGCTTCAGTCACATGAGATGTACTTTTAAGCATACGTGGCTCTTGGGTAAAGACCTTGTGTTTACGAAGATGTAACCTTTTAAATATGGCTATTTAACCTTGGTGAGTCATCTAAGTATTATTTGGACTAGACAATTAAACTTTGGGTCTTGTGTAGGCATAAGTTCAATATTGGGATGAGACCCCTAGCTAAGTTGAGTATTGGTGACCTCTTTAGACGATGTCTACGATTGGATCATAGGAAAATTGGAGGTTGAGCAGACGATGTCTAGGATTTGATATTTTTTAGACATAATGACATTGTAGAGTTAGTGTTGACTTTTCAATCGACCTTTAAGTGAGTTTACCGGGAGTACACATCCATGTTACTATTATTTGTGTGCGTTTCCAATTATTTTCATGCATTCTTATTATTTTTAATATGTTATATAATTATTAGATGTGCATTGCATAAAAAGAGTTTTCAAAGATGTTTTCACTTAAGAGTAAGACGTTTTCTTGAAAGAGTTTTAAGCATCTTATTTGTGCATTGCATATAAGATGAGATTAACCGTGTGACCCCTTTGAGATGACTCGATATGTTTCCCAGATAGAGGGAATTTACTGGCTTGGTGGCCAATTGTCCCCACCAATAGGGAACTGCATAAGGGGAGTAACTAAAACTCATAGGGCTAGTGTGATGGCCACTAGTCCTAGTTTGGCCTATCGGGAGATCAAGTGACATGCTTTGTGCATGTTACTTGAGAACTTAGGTAGTTAACATCGAGGCAAGGTGAACTTTTATATGATGGAAATGGGTTGGGATAATTGCATATTGCATTTGCATTGCATTCATAACTATCTATTTTTGACTTAATCTTTACGACACACTATTGTTTATACAACTCTTGAGATGATAAATTATACAACTTTAAGTGTGTGAAAACCATTTTTGGGGGTTTGTCCTGAGTGTGGTAGTTACATTGCCTACTCTAAATGGGTCAGCTCCAGGTAAGCTCACTAGGCATTCCATTACGTAACCTATTTTGATTTGTACTCGGGTTGAGGAGATATGATGACTTTAGAGGTTCTGGACATTTTTAGCAGGCCGCGGGTTGTGTGGTTTCATTTAAATTGAGTAATGGTGTTCAGATTATAACAACCTCGTTCTTTACAAACAAAGTCCTTTTAAAAGTGGGACCAAAGTTTCCGCATATAATGGTTTAAACATTTGATGGAAACTTAAGGGTTTTAAAAATGACGTTTTAATAAAAAGCCTTTAGCGAGGGTGTTTCATGTTAAGATTAAAAATCGTTTAGATCGATTTCTCATTCAATTCAACAAAAATTCATATCAAAACTTTATGAACACAATAACTTACTTGGTGGTGTAAATTCGGTGTTTGAAGGAATAGAAGATGACGATGCCATTATGATTGTCTTGTTGATTCTCTACGGATACACACCTTTTGGATTGATTAGATGAACCAATTTCTTCTGTGTTATTCTGTGTTGCTTGTTCTTATACCGCCAAAATAAGAATACATGTTTGTATATGTAAGAGGGAGAATGGTTATGTGGAGGCATGTATCAAAGAGTAACCAAATAGCCCCACATGTAATTGTTAAATTTACACAACCATCACATGTAAATATTGCATAACTTCAAGGACTAATGTTGTCATAATGGAAATTGGGGATATAAATATATTTATAAATATACCCTTAATGATAGTAAATTGTATATAAATGGTCCAACGACATTTAACAGGTAATATATTCCAACATTTCAATGACCAAATTGATGCATACACTTGGTCTAGACACAATGGGGTAGGGGGCATACGAAAGAATCATGTTCTTGTATATATGGGTTCATCGTCCAAGCATTCATATTCTGTATCACTTTTTTCAAGGTTAGTCATGCTTATAGAAAAATTATTGGATCTTGATGAGGAAGTAGATTGTTAGCATCCACCAACGGAAATACTTCATGTTATCATCTACATTAACATCGTCATATGCGTTAATATCATCATCACCAATGTATTTAAAAAAATTCTGGATCAACATAATGAGTTTTATGTTGTGTTGGCATTTGGTAATTTACATATTCTAGATCAACATATTCTGGTTGTATCGGATTGACATACTGAAACGATGGCGATATTGTTTCTTCATATCATGCATATATAGGAGGATATTGAGGAATAGTTACAGGAATAAATATATCGGCTTGATTGTTGCTACATCTTCTGCTATGTTTGTTTTCAGCAAAGCCTTTTTTCCATAACATATTTCAATGTAGGATGTTGAAAAGACAAATATCTCTATTATTCAAACCCACCTTCAATTTGACCAGTTCTAATAAATCGAATATGTGTGTGTGTGTGTGTGTGTGTGTATATATATATATATATATTAAGATTGTAGAAGTCGCTAGGCGGTAGGCGGGCGGTCGACTGGGGCCTAGGACTAGTCGGTCTACGCGAGGACTAGTCGGCACCTAGGCGGAGAGTATTAATTGTAACAAAATTTATTTTTTTAAATTTAGATATTACCTATATCCCTAAAAAATGAATAAATAAGTATAAAATTTTGCAAATCAAAGTGTTTAAATATGTAAGTCATCAAACATCAAAATGTTTAGACTCATTAATGACATTTTTTATCATTTTAAGCATCGATAATTGTAACTTAGCCACCGATTATCATAATTAATGATATTTTTTAAATTTAAATTTTAAAAATTTAAAAATATTTTTTTTGAGAATTTGATAAATTTTGAAAATTTTTAAAATTTGAAAATTTTTGAAAATTTTGAAAATTTTGAAAATTTGAAATTTGAAAAATTGAAAATTTTGCCGCCTAGACCCACCTAGACCCGCCCAGACCCGACTAGGCTCGCCTAAACCCGATTTTGACTGCCGTTGACCAAATCCGCCTAGCTTGACCGCCTACCACTAATCGTAGGCAGAACCCGTCCGCCTAGCGCCTTGGCGCCGCCTAGGCCGACTTTTACAACACTGATATATATATATATATATATATATATATATATATATATATATATATATATATATATATATATATATATATATATATATATATATATATATATATATATATATATATATATATATATATATATATATATATATATATATATATATATATATATATATATACTAGCTGCGTACCCGCGCAATGCGGCGGCGGAGAATAGTTTCTTTTTGGCGATTAATTACTATCGGTGGCGAACATTAGTTTCATTTCGACGAATAATTTTCGGTATGCAAATATAAGTACGTTTTTGTTTCTAGCGGCGAAACGTATCTGTTATGTTGTAAACCGGAACCGTCTCGAAAACGATTAAGCAATTCGGTTTCGTTCGATTCTATGAATTTTATTTTTCTGGTTTTGGTTCGGTTTTTTTCGATTCTATTCAAGAATTGATATTGTCGTAAATGAGTAAAATAACATTTGGAACCACAGTGAGTTAACCTTGAGAATTTTATGCAATCGGATTCATTGATTTTTATAGCCTTTTTTCCCCTTGACTTAGCATGATGTTTGACAAATTAGGTCTTTATAAAAACTCATCTACATTGGTTGTAGTTCTAATATCAAGTCTAGATCCATGAAATTAACTTTTACACGTGATTTTAATTGAGGTATGTCTATAGAAATCATCAATAGTATAAGAAAATAGACGTTATACACATAACACATGTCTTATCACGAGTTTAATAAGCAAGTTTATATATCAATGATCGATAAATTTAAAAAAATGCGGCGGGTGACGATAGTTCGTTTCGACAATTAGTTTTCGAGCGGCGATTAATTTTCTTTCAGCGAACGTCAACTTGTTTTCGTTCGAGGAATAGTTTAACTACGTCGGACATTTCAGTTTAACTACGTCGGACATTTCAGCAAATTTCCTTTCAGGGAACGTCAACTTGTTTTCGTCAAAAATTTTAAAATTTTAAGTTTTGAAACAATTACACAATTTTGGAAAAAAAATCATTATCTGAATTTTTATTTGTAATAATATTTATACATACAAACATGTTTGTGCCATATTCTTTTCGTCGGATTTCGAATAGTAACTTTCGATTAATAACTTTCTGTCAGCATATTGTTTCGTTTCAGCGATTAGTATTCTTTCAGAAATATATTATATTGCATATAACACCATTAGAATATTATCGTACGTTGGTAATAGCTCCCTATGGTGAATAGTTTTTTGCCGAAGATTCGTTTCTTTCAACATGTGCTTTGCAGTCGTTTCACTCCGCGACTTGCTTCGCAAGTAGGGACAAGGTAGCGTTACAATGCAACGGCGACGAATAATTAATACCTTTCGGTAGATAGCGATCAATATTTTTCTGCAATTAGTTTTTACCAAAACACGTCATATTTCAAACAATACGCAATCATGGGTTGTTCGAATATGAAAACATTGATAGACGACCTTATATTTGTTGAATGTGAATCTATTAAACGAAAATCAATTGTATTTTTGTTTGGATGAAGATAAATAATGTTACCTTTGTAATTCCAAATAAAAAATATATTTATATTCAAAATCATAATAAATTAAAACTGTACATCGAAAAAAATGATAAATTGCTATCATTAAAATTTTATTTAATCTTCATTTATCAATTCGAAATTAAAATCATTCGGACGTCTGGCTTAATTTATCACTCCCAGGGTCTCATATTGTCTTCTTTATTTAACCAATAAAAGATGGAGCCTCAGTAAAATCAACTTGATCACTAATAGTTTTATAAAAGGTGTGGTTTGTTCAGTTGGTCGAACATAATGATAACAATTTATCATAGTTATGGGTCCTATTTTTCCACTTAAGCTTTTCATTTTCCACTGAAAAAAAAAGTAAAATGAGACTTATACCCCTATTTAATTAAAACGAAAAAGGTTATGATTTTATTATATCCGTTGCACATGTCTTGCTCATAAACCAGTTAACTAAGATGGCATAAACCCAAATCACTCCATCCAAGCTTTTTACCTTTTCCATCGAAAAAAATTAGAAAAATGAGTCTCTCCCTTTTAGCTTTGAACCTCTCCCTCTCCTTACAGTCGAGTGGCTTTGCACCTTGACATAAACCCAAATCACAGCATCCAAGACTTTTACAGTTTGGAGAACGGTAAATGGAGGACGGTAACACATCGGAGAAGACCACCGGCACAGAAGACAACCGAAAAGCTTAAAAAATCATCACCAATACCTTTCCTTGCCTCTCCTTCTCGCTTCTCAGTCTCTCACCATGGACTCAGTTACGGATCTACCGCCGATGACCGCCCTCCTCGCGGATCACGTCGCCGAACCACCTCCGGCACTGCATACCAACCACCCCCACCCTCCTTACCCCAAGGTAACAGCTCTCTCTCTCTCTCTCTCCCCTTCTCCCTCTTCCACTTCATGATTCTCTAATCCACTTCACTCTCTCGTCCATCTCTCTCGTTCAACCTCTCGATCTCCTCACTCTCGGTCTCTCATTCTCACAGTACTTCTCTCAGTCTCGATCGATCTCCCCCATCTCACGGTGGGAGCCTCACACTCGACCTAACCGTCTGTCTCTCATCTCGCAGGTCGACCTCATCCCTAATCCGGTCGCCTCCCATGCTCGATCTCACCGCCGGTCTCCTGATCTCACCGAATCTCCGATTTGCTTGCCAATACAATTTGCCGGTATCTCCCTATCTCTCTCTATCTTTCCTGATTTCACTGGTGACCATCTCAGCAGACCCTCATATCTCTCTCTGTTTATGTAGTCACATGGTGTTTAATCAGTGGCCGGATGCTGGTTTCTGGATGGTTTTTGGTTTCCGGTAGTGGGTTTTGTTGATGTTATTTTATTAGTTCCTATTAATGAAAGATTTACTGTAATTGTCTTTAATGCTTTGAAGTTGTAATTTTTATTTTCCAAAAGTTTGACCGAATATAATTGCATTGTTTATTTAAAGTTCCAAGTAATTACCAAAGAAATCATGATTGACGGGTAAAATAATAAAATCACGGGGACCTCCCATGTGCCACCCACCTGTTATGGAATCTATCACCACATTTAAACATGCATGACAGATGTAAAGATGATAAATTAGAATGATTAAGACTCCTTTCCATTTAAAGTAAACATGACTTTTGTTATGACTTTTGTTCTAATATTTGTTCCACATAAATCGATATTGGAATTGCAGGTGGAGGAGGATGTGTCTGTGGTGGGCACAAACAGTTGTGGTGCCATTTTTGTGTGTGTTTGTTTCTTACATATCTGGGTTTCACAATGCTTATCTCTTTCCTTCTGTAATTCTTAAATTTGAGATAAGTACCAACAATTTCTATATGTATGATTGTTTCAGAATCTGCAGAGTATATGCCTATCTTTGAATTTTTCATAACCTTAGACGAAACATATATTCCCAACATAGATCTTCATTCAGGTTTATCATACTTGCCTAGTAATTTGTTCAGTTCACAACCTAGATCTGGAATGATAACTTGGATCTTGTTCTAGCTTCATCAAGTAACTAACGGTTTTTGGTTGTATGTAATGATAACAGGTACAATCTACAAATTAATATGCGTATACATGCTTGGTGTGTGGTATGTAATGATAAGAGGTACAATCTGTAAGTTAGACTTATATGTTGAAAGTAATTTTGATGTTTTTTCTTGATTTTCTATCCACCGGTAGCAACAATAATTGGTTTCACCCAAAGACCAAGAATTACCACGTGTTCTCTAGAAACCCTGCAAAAAAAAAAAATTATTTAAATATTTGTGTCTTGGGCAGAAACAGATTATGAGGGTCAAAACTCAAAAATCAGCTACACTTGGGGACACCACATCAAAAGTCTATACTATCATATAAACTTTACTTGGTTCTCTTTACATATATCTAGTATAAATTCAAAACATGTTATATATAAAGTAAAACATAGTTGAATCTTTGTCCACTGCTGAGATTTTTTATGTTTCTCTAGATCTGCTATTCATATGCTTCCATATGTTGATTCAAACTATCAAGCAGCAGCAGCAAAAACAATTAATTTCTTCAAAATACTTACAATTACAAACTGAACAATTAATTTCTTCAAAATACCTACAATTACAAACTGTTCTGTGGAAGCCCTGCAAACAAAGAGATATATTTAAATAATTGTGTGTATGTGCAGAAATTAATTTGAGTCTTCTGAATTGTGTATGTGCAGAAATTGATTTGAGTTTGCAGAAACAAATTAGGATGAACAATCAGATGAAGAATGAAAAGATGGGGCAAAGAATTGTGTATGGGGCTTCAACATTTTATAGTATAATTTTTGGATCTTTTGGAGGAAGTCTATGTTTTGAATTTGTGATCCATGTGAAATTTTCATAGATTTGGGAGTATAGACGTTGTGCTCAAAGGTACAAGTTTATGAAGCACATGAGAAAGAGAGAGATAGGAACCATGGAATGAACGGAAAGAAGGTCGTCAAGGCTGCAACGAACGTGTTGATCCTGCGGATAGTTGGCCGGAAGTCCACCTGAAACGCGGATATTGTGGCAGAAATCCATAAAAGTTAAAAACTTTAGAAAACAGAGGAGTTGAGTGAGAATAATAATAGCAAAATTTGCGGTTATTTATGGGGAGAAATTGTTGCAAAGTAAAAGCTTTTCTCTTTCTTTTCTACTTTTTGTGTCGGCAGATAAAATATATTCAAATTCAAAATTCATCAATCAATTACAAACCCCACATAATCAATTAGAAACCCCACATAACAAGCGGGTTCCAAAAAATTTCAAATTTTGGAAAACATATTTCAGCCGCTCAAAAACTAAAGGGCTTGAATGTGTTGTACTGTCTTAAAAATTAAGACAATGGTGCTTAAGTGTGTTGTAAGTTATATATGATTTATAGTATGGTATATATATATATATATATATATATATATATATATATATATATATATATATATATATTCGAGGGTAATTCTAAACCATAAGTTTAACAAAAGGCCTAACATATTGAGGCTCACGATCAACTGACTCTCATTTACCATCAATACTTTCATGTCATCTCAGACATGTTATTCAAATAAAAAAAATACAAACATATGCAAAAATTGGTTGTCTAATGTGAAAAAAAATATAAAATCATCTATGAAAAAAGTAAAGTGATATAATATCTAATAAAATTTCTATATGACTACCATATTGTTTCACCTTTACCATATTATCATGTCATCTCTTACCTTTTTACATACATGTTATTCGAAAAAAATACAGACATCTACCAAAATGTGTTGTCTAATACAAAAAATAAAAATAAAATCATCTACGAAAAAGTTAAATGATATAATATCTAATAAAGATTATGTATGGCTGTAATGTCATTTCAATTTTACCATATTGTCAGGTCATATAACCCTTTTACACACACATTATTAAAAAAAAATACAGACATCTGTGAAATATGTGACGTCTAATGCCAAAAAAATAAAATCATCTACGAAAAAGTAAAATGATAATATCTAATAAAGATTTTTTATGGCTATCATGTCATTTCATCTTTGTCGTGGCGATATCACCCTTTTAAGGATACATTATTAAAAAAAAATACAGTCATCTGTGAAAATATGTTGTCTAACACGAAAAAAATAAAATCATCTATTAAAGTGATATGATATCTAATAAAGATTATGTATGTATGTAATGTCATTTCACCTTTACCGTACTATCAAGTGATATCATCTTTTCTGGACATGTTATTTGAATAAATACAGTAATCTACGAAAATATGTTGTCTAATGAGAAAATTAGATCCATTTGTGAAAATGTGCACCTGGCTAGTGAAAAATGTACCCATATGCAAAAATGTCAAGCCTTCTATGAAAATCTCATTTTAAATTTCAAACCTAATGTTTTTTACCCACCTTTGCAACCTCATAAATCTTCATACGAACTTTGATTGACTTGATTTTTTTCTATGTGTCATTCATAACAATGACTGACGATTGACATATCACACTCAAAATTTCTATATTAGGAAGTCATACTTTTTTAGCTCTAAAGTAGACTACTTGGTGGGGTTTTTTCTAATTTCAAAATTCACAATTTTTCAGATGATATTAAATACGACCTTTCCATCCACTTTAAAATACCCCTAAACTATTGAAAACAACTTATCATACCTAAGCCATGCATTCCTCTTGGACTTTGGACAAAAATTCTCATTTTCAATTTCAAACCTAACGTTTTTTCTAACTTTGCAACTTCATAAAATCTTCATACGAACTTTGATTGACTCAATCTTTTTCTATGTGTTATTTGTAACAGTGAATGTCGATTGACATACAACACTCAAAGTTTTGATATCGGGAAGCCATACTTTTTAGCTCCAAAATAGACTACTTGGTGTGTTTTTTTAGTTTTAAAAGTCACCGGTTTTCATACAATGTTAAATTCAACCATTCCATTTACTTTAAACTATCCATAAACTATTTTTTTAAAACAACTTTTATACTTAACCATTGCATTCCTCTTTAAATTTGGACGAAAATCTCATTTTCAATTTCAAACTGAACATTCAAGTGTGATATTAAATGCATAATTTCCATTCACTTTAAACTACTCTTAAACTATTTAAAAAAACTTATGATAAAGCATAAACATTATATAATGATTTAGAAATAAAGGACATTTTTAAGAACATTCCAAGCGACTTCATGAGCAAAGTCTTTTCACTTTTCAAAACATAATGCTCATTAACTGTAACGCCCAGCTTGCAGCATAGGAGGTACCCAAAAATTTTCTTAATTTCAATTACAAATTACAACAATTTACAATTGAATATCCCTGTGCGCTGGAGCTACAAAACTGATATCACCAGGAATCGTCCCACGATCCAAGCCGAGCGCTACGTAACACCTAAACCTACAAAAACATCACAACATGAAAGAGTAAGCTATAAAGCTAATTAGTGAATAACATTTACATAACATACACTTGTATTTCCTTATAACCACCTACAAATACATCTTAAAATACCCATCATGTCTCTCACTATTATTTCGTAAATCACCTCTTAGCAACTAGGTCAACCACTAGAGACTACAGTTACACGTTGTGTAATCTTATACACCCACAACATATATATCATGGATGCAAGGTACCTATTATGCAACCATTAACACACCGTATAAACACCATCACATATCCACCACATCACATCACAACCCTTTACTCTTCACAACATCAGCAACTCAGTTATCCGCCACTCCCTAACCCTCACGGTCTCGAGTCACAAAGACTCACCGTACACCCCCTGTATGTGTGATAGAACTGCTAGCCAATAAGGCTATCCCAACATATATGTGGTCCCAACCACATGTGCTAGTAATGTGGCCCTACGAAATAGGTGGTCACAACCACAAGTATCAGTGGCCCCACGGAATAGGTGGTCACAACCACAAGTACCAGTGGCCCCACAAAATAGGCAGCATAAGGCCACAAAGGCTCCACAAAATATCCTTCAAGATCTCTATCACAAGGTACTCGTTAAGTGACAGCCCCGAGCCATACAGGCTCAATAAGTAACACCCAACTGCAAAGCTTTCCAACCAGCCATACGACACCACAACTCCCCATATCAGATCAACATCCACATACGACCACATGATTACCACCCACTATATGGTACCATATTCGTAATTCTCACCACTTACTACCCACGTATTCATCCGCATAGCTAATATCAACTAAATATTCAACTAGCTACCGATACAGTTTACCCAAGGTTACTCATTTACAGGTTATCTACTTAAGATGTATTCACTTAGTCATCAATGCAACATACACACCAAATCATACAACAGACACACACACACACGCAATACATCATATGTATTATAAAGCTCACCATGCTATGTAAAGTTACTCACCTGGTCCAGTAATCGGTCATTACTCTAGCTATAATGGTCCAGTAATAATGTATTCCTCTTTTGGAAGTTCCCAATTACACCTACATGGTTCCACATACAACACTCATAAACACTTGGGATTCATTCAGCTACACCTCTCGGAGATAAGGTGCCAATTCCCTGATTTTTGCTTGTAAAATACATACATGCCACCCCAGCTACAGTTAGCGTCGCAAACCTCCTAGTTAGCACCGATAACTATGCTGCTTGGCCTTAGTTCGTTTCTGGTCCAGCTTAATCCGTCCAGACCTCATTTTAAGGTCCCAACTCGATAATTAAGCACATATATCAGCTATAGGGACGAATACCACGACATATATACGCTAGAATTTGAATTTAAACCCTTTTTCAAACAATTCTCACAAAATTTCATTAATCTTTCGTTAATCATAACCACTCATGCTATATTCTTTGCAACAACCACATTTCCAGCAACATAACTTGAAATCAAAAGCAATAAATCAGAACCCTTACCTTGATAATGCAAAAGATGAATATAGCAAGCTACTTTGTGGCTTAAAACCTTCAAACCCTTGATTTTAGCCTTAGAATTCACCTCCAGACGTTCCAGATCGATCCTGTAGCTCCTGGGTACTGGAAAATATGTTTGGAACTCAAAACAACCTACTTTATAAAGCAATCCCGACCTTAAGTCGTTTTCAGATGTTAGCGTCACTAACATCAGAAGTTAGCGGTGCTAACTTCTTGCTTCGCTACTCTTTGTCTGTTTTTCTGCTTAAAATCCTGACACACCAATATCCGGTATAACCAATGTTCCAATATTATTTTTGCTACTTTTTTCACTTTTATTCACAACATATAATGAAAATGACCGAAATACCCTTAGAAGACATGGTATATGCTCAACACTTTAATTAACCCTAACCACGTTAGGGTACATGCTCATCACATGCATTTTAGGACATGGTGTTACATTAACTGCCTCCATAATATCTACTTTATCATCATTTGGGCGTTCATTTTTGATGTAATGATAAATGTGTTCAAACATCTTTACCTTTCGTTTTAACTCTATCCATTTTAATTTACTTTCTTGGAGGGTACTATACTATCCACAACCCATTTCTGAGTGAAATTGATGCAACCTGCGGGCTGCGGATCCAAAATGGGCCTACTAAAAATGCAGTGGACTGACTATATTACTCTCATTAACAAGAAGCCAAGAATGAACCAACTCAAGATCCTCATTGAGCAGTCCATGGAAGTGGTAGGTTTGTCGCCATTTTCAAGATATAGATGCAATGCAATATAGATAAGAAAAATTACAATTCCAGTTGAATACTGGGAAAAGATGTGCAAAAATTGGTTAACGATTAAATGACTATTTACAGGAGATAAATTCAAACTCTTTTCCTAGATAAATATATAAAATAAACAACTGGAAATTTTATATATAAATTTAATATATTATATAAAATAAATTGTGAAAAATCACATTTCCTCCAACCAAATGAGAATTTGGAACCTAGTTAGGTATGGAAATCTCATGTCCTTAGATGTATTAAATAAAACAAGAACCGACAACATTGATTAAATGTGTTGTAACTATTCAAGAACGATAACTCACAATAATGGGTTGTCACCATTCAAAGCAGTTACTTTTTATGTTATATATTTGATTGATTACATTCTATTTTCGTTCAATATTCTTTCACCTATTTTTAATACCATCATATTCAAAAATGATTTCATCACGTTGAGTGCACAAAGAAAGATTTTCCAACCTCCCTATTTTCTTCCAAAATCTACAAACAATCAACCTGAATACGTTTACTAGCATCAAGAAAGATGCTCGGGACCATTTTGATTTATGTTTTCTAGCTGTGGGATGTGTGGTAAGTTACTTTTATAATATATCGTTTTTAATATGCTTTTATTAATATTATTAACATTGATGTTCCAAAAATTTACAGATTCATACATTCCTGACTTGCACGCTACCGGTGTTCTTCGTAGGTGTGTCCGGTTGAATGGTCCTTACTTAAGTACAATATAGATAACGGTTGCTCTAGATGGAAACCATAAAACCCTACATAAATTTGAAGGTTTTAGCCCTATATGATGCGTCCAGTAATGGAACACGGTTGTAGGAGGGCTTTTAATAAGCATGTAGAGCACGACTGGTCATGACACAACCAACTCTGCTTTAATTTTTGGGCCTTGTTACTTATTTAAAGGCACTAACTTTCTGCACTCTCTCTCACTAGACTCCACCCTAAAAAATATCCATAATGGAAACCTAGCCTCCTCTGTGCTTGTGAGCCTCTTTCCTTGCCATTAGAGTGTTAGTTGGAGAAGAATAAGAAGTTGGTGGTGTAAGGAAACAAGGTTCCAGAGTTGATCAAGCCTGCTAATCACACTTTGGACCTCTGTATGTAATAAAGTTCAAAGCTTTATAAATTCATGCTTAGATCTAGTAGCTAGAGATGTTTTATGGCATTTTTAGTCTATTTATACATGTGGTTCTTGGATTTGCAGAAACTCCAGGCTATCAAGTCACTTATAAGTTATTTCTGGAGCTGTTGAGCCAATAGGAGAGCATGATCAAGGTCTCTTGAAGACATATAAATTTTTTTTGGTGTTTTAGCCTCATTTTGACCAAGGGTTAGAGTTGGACATGGATGGGACATGCATGTCCATAAATTTTGTATTTTTATCCATTAGGAGCCTTAAGGGATGCTTTCTGGAAAGTTTCAGCAGTTGGCTTAAGGGATTAAGCACTTAATAGATGAGTTGTAATTACCGGCTATTACGGCGTGACCATCCTGGGCTCGTTGCATGACTGCTGGAGAAAATCTGCCATCTAGGTTGCGCCTCTACATGACGCGTAGGACTCATTACGCAACATGTATTACGACCTTTAACTTTGATCATTGATTGTTGACTTTTGACTAGATTGACTTTTGTCAAAGTTTGGTGGATTTAAGATTTGGACTAAGGGTTTGGCCTTTAATTGGTTTGGGTCACTAAGTTATACCTAATAGGGATTTAGGAGGTTTGTGTTGCTGATTATTCGAGGACCAGACCATGTGTGTCTAGGTTTTGATTCAAATGAGTTTCTCATTATACTATGTGTGACGTTGCATGCGTAGGTTTCCTAAGACCAGCTAGGGTTGGACCGTGTGCTTAGGCTAGTATAGTCTTGCTTACTATTGTTTAATCGTATGATTCGTTTTTATGATTGTATGGTGTGTGGGAAGATCAGAGTTAATCTGAGAGTCCTTAGAGGCGGAACAGAGTAAGTCTGTGAGCCGGGCGGAGTCGGAGTTAGTCTGAGAGCCCATATGTGTTAGCAGAACGGATTCAGGCCGGAAAAATCGGAGTCTGTACGAGAGTCCATAGAGGCGTAATGGGGTTAGCTTGTGAGCCGAGTAGAGTCGGAGTCAGTCCAAGAGCCCATAGGTATTGGCGCAATCGGCGTCAGTCCGAGAGCCATTGTGTGGTATGCTTGTTGATGTAATGGAACGTGTGGTATTTTAGTGAACTCATTAAGTTGTGTGATTACTCTCTCAAATTAAATGCTTTTCAGGTACTTCCGTGGATAAAGGGAAAGGATCGACTTGACTGTATACACATCACATCTGGCTTGATTATGTTTTGAGACTTCAGCTGTTATCTGTTTATTACTCTAAAATTTTTATTTCATGGATTTTGGGATATTGTTATTTGGCATTGAACAATTGAGTTTTATGATGTTTAATATGGTTTTGACATTTAAACTGTATTTTAAAAATGAAAATTTTGGTTGTGAAATTTGGGACGTTTTGTATAAGTCGAAGAAACTTTGAATCATGCTCACTTGTAAGAAAGTGTTGCTCAAATTTGATTATTTGAGAGGAACCAAAAGAATCATTAGAAACAGAGTTAACACTGTTATTTGAAAAGGTTTTATTAAAACTGGTATGATTATTAGTGTTCGTCCTTGGTTTAAAATCCTTTGGGTACCCAATCAACTTAAAACAACATCCAATCATATTCCTTTAAGAACGCAATTATTACATTGCAATGTCGATTTCTACCTTTATTTCGTTTAAAATCATTAGTTTTACTATTGAACGCATCTTGATGGGAATTACTTGCGTTACTAGACAATGAACCATTTTTAACGTGATTCTTCATGAGAAATAATATAAAAACAAGATCGTATATTTGGAAGAGAGTCAATAAGAAAATGTGGCTTTTGACTTGATTAAAAGAATCATCTAGTCTAGTTAAAAATTACATAAGTTTATTTATTTATTTTGAATGATCTTTAAATTGTTTTGTAGCATTTCAGACACACTCAGGAAGATTTATAAGGCTATTGAATTCTTTCCAAAGGCCATCAAGTTTACTATAATAGTCAGAGACTGAAAGACCACTTTGGGTAAGTGAATTTATTTTATGATGAATATTGAAGGTGAGAGACCTATCAGACTTATGATATGTCTCAAACAACACAGTCCAAACATCAAAGACACTTTCAAAACAAGCATGGGCAACATAAATGGACTCTAACACTAATCCTAATATCTAAGAGCAAAAAACGACATTGGCACGTTCTCATTTTAACAACTTAGCAGGGTCATCAACTTTAGCTACAGATCCTTCTACGAATCCTACTTTATTTCTACCCTTTAAGGACCTAATCATAGAACTTCGTCAGACCTTATAGTTCTCGGATCCAGTCAATTTGAACCTTATGATGGTTACAGTAGTGTTATCAGATGGATGAAGATAAAGAGTATCATCATAATCAACACATTCATGTTGTTTACTACCTGTCTCTATTGTTATAACTCTCTATTGTTATAACTGGAACCGTCATTTTAACAACAGAATAACAAAGACACAGGAAGTAGGAAAGAACGCAATCAAGATAACCAGGATTCCACACCTGGTAGGTCAAGGTCAACCACACACTTTCAAAGGAAACTAATAACAACAATATAGAAAACAAAGCACACATAGAGCACATAATCATTGGTGTTTATAACCAGGTTAACCCAAGCCTAGGTATAATACAGAATAAACAAAGTCTCCGCCTATAGGACAAGGAGAAGAGCACTAAAGGATAATGTTTCAACCCCATGCTACTGGCAAAGTAGGATAGAACACTTACAAAGCATCAACACCTGTGACTTCTCAGTTATCAATCCCAAACAAATAAAAAACCGTAAAGTAAAGAAGGACTTACAGAGGTCCAGAATAATTGTCCATGTGGAAACGATAAGAACACTTCAGATAGAATGACTAGGCCCACAAAGTAGTTATATCAACAGTCACACCAGACATGAGAGTCAACACTCGCCAAAGGATGAAACACTTCACAACAACAACAATCAGTGAGTAGAACTAAACATTCCTAATTAGATCTACATAGAGATAGACCAACGAAGAACGGTCACTCCAGTGAGATACATGACACGTCGCAATCATTGATGCGGTAAAAAAATACAAGATTTAACCTTACTAGTCCACTAGCTAGTAGTAAGTAAGGGTCGAACCGTGGAGTCAGTGGACGACAATCTGTGCCAAAACTCGACCAATCTATAGTGTCATTCTATAGACGGTTTCTGGTCATACACTTAAAGAAACGAAAAATGCGAAACTACAAAAGCCGAAATATTAATCTAACTTAAAACCGAATCACAAACAATCAGAACAATCCAATCTGATTCCGAGATCCAACTCAGAAATCAGAAACCAAACAATCCAAATGAAAACGATTATCGAAGCGAAACTATAAATGAACATGAAATAACTTCAAACCGAACTTGCATTAAAATAATCTGTGCCAAAACTCGACCAATCTATAGTGTCATTCTATAGACGGTTTCTGTTCATACACTTAAAGAAACGAAAAATGCGAAACTACGAAAGCCGAAATATTAATCTAACTTAAAACCGAATCACAAACAATCAAAACAATCCAATCTGATTCCGAGATCCAACTCAGAAATCAGAAACCAAACAATCCAAACGAAAAGGATTATCGAAGCGAAACTATAAATGAACATGAAATAACTTCAAACCGAACTTGCATTAAAATAAAACCCTGAATCAGAGCCGAGTGCTTCTAAAATCAGGAAAGAAATCCAATCCCCGTGGTCAACGATGTTCTACAATCCAGAACCCTTGATCGCACGAAATAACAAAAACCGAAAATGAAACGAAATAATAACGTAAACTATCAAACTACCAACTACGAATCATTAAGCTACGAATTCTAAGTCAAAGATGCATGAGTTCCACTCAAATGTCGGATCTTTGCTCCCGAATCACGAACCGGGACCCTCTATTTATAGTTGCAGAATTTTCCTGCACGCGTCGCGATATAGGCTTATACGCGGCGCGACTTATCTCGAATGACCGTTTCTTCGCACTTTGAATAACAAATCCTCACCCGGTGTCACAGCTCACCGCGTCGCGTAGCTCCTCTGGGTACGTGGCACGCGTGTTACTTCGGCCTGAAGTAGCCTTCTTTCCAAACTTTGCCAAAACTTACACTTTTTACCCTGTATTTCCCGTAATTTGTAACAAGTACCCTCGGCACAAAACATGAGTAATATCGTATTTTCAGAAGTATATTTGATTCAGAACATGGCTCAATAACAACTATAATACTTGATATTACTTGACGTTTGGCAACGTGACACGCCTAGGTCGTCGTGCGGTCAAAAATAGTAAAATAACCTAACACACACTAGTATATCGATAGTCAGGGTCGATCCACAGAAGTTACGTGGTCAAGGTAGGCAACAGATTACCAACTGTAGTGTCACGCTACAGCCAGGGGATCTAGTTTCCGACTTTTACCAAAACAATCCCAAAATCATAAACATCCAACAATTCAAACTCAAGCATCAACTAAACTAAAACCAAAACCAATAACTAACCCTAATCACTTACTGAAATCAGAAGTATAATTAGAAGTAATCAAGATCAAATCAACAAAATCAAGCATTCAAACATCCAAATGCATCCAAGAGCATAAAAACCATAAAAAGAGCATTTAACACTAACCGAATGATTAACTATTAAAAACTCAGATCTAACTTGTTCCAAAATAGAAAACATAAACTTTCAGAAACTAAAAACTAATGCCAATGGTTGTCACACCCAATAACACTAGCCAAAGCTACCAAAACTACTAAACTACTTGGAATTTAAAAGAGAAAAACATAAATACCAATTATGGTCGACTGAAAACTGAAACTCAAAGTCAAAGAAGCCTTGGGGGTCGTTCATATGCCAGGTCTTTGCTACTTTTTTCAACATAGAACCCTCTATTTATAGTTTTGAAAAATAAAAGACCGTGCCGCGCGCACTTAGATTCCGCGGCGCATGTGCTAGTTTATCCCCGTTTCTTCGGCATTTGAATCTTCTCCACCGCCTCATTGCTGAGTCAGCACGTCGCGCCCTTGTACATACCCGCGGCGCGCTTGCGAATTCGACTGTTTTGTCTTTATCTTCAAACTTCTTCCATTTTGTATGCTTTTAGTCCTTGTTTACATCATTTCTTTCCAAACAAGCACTGACACAAAAAGTGAGAATACCACAAGATATATGATATAAATTCACCAAGAATAGGGCTCAACAACGACTAAAATACTTGATATTACTAGGCGTTGTCAAACATCCCATACTTGTGCCTTGCTTGTCCCCAAGCAAGAGAGTTTTTAACAAATTCTAATAGAGACTCAAACAATTTTTGAATGTGTTCAATTTCAAAGCTTATTGCCTCAGGAGTTAGAGTGAAATAGTTTATGAAAACATAATCAGAATATTCTTTGGAATTCATGACTTCTAAAGAACCATTGATTACAAATTTTCTGTCCACAATAAGGTGTACGTACTCATTCAGATTCTAAAGACCATAAAAGAACTGTCCATGACTTTCGATGTTGTCCGTGTAACGAGCTTTCAGAAATACCATCCCAGACCAGACGATCTTAGGTGGTAAGGTGCATAAATGCCTCTTCGAGGCCACCCTTTTCGGACCTACCGGCTCGAACAACAAAGGCCACTGATTGACAATTCCTTCCTAAATTCCAATCCTAAAATACTCCAATCTTTTAACTCTTAAAACTCTACTTATTTGACTAAACTCATAGCATGTTTACAACTAAATAGTATTTCTTGAAAAATACTAAAGCTATAACATTCAGAAATCATTCGTTTCAAAATTACAACCTATTAAAAATTTTGAAAAATTGCTAAATTTTTTGAAAATGACTCATTTCCCATAAAAATTTCAAAAAAAACTACTTTTTCGACCGTCCACACCCCACACTTAAAACCGTACAACATCCCCGTTGTACAAAAAAATATTTCAGAACAAGGGAGAAAGAGTTACCCATTAGACGGTAGACTGCTTGATGGTACTTGGTTGTCACAGGTACAAAAACACGAACAAAAATCATTGAGTCAGAATTCAGGAGTTGTAGCGCAACAGTGAAACACGCCGGTGGTCAAGGCAAGTGGCGGGGGCACGGTGACCCCACACTTGCTTGAAACAACTCCTCCATTTGGTATTACATGCATAACTCACAAAAGACATTAAATACAAACAGAAAAATATACAACAATCAATTTTTTATGTATTGCGGTTGGCCGCGGCGCGTGATAGAAGTGCGCGCGTCGCGGTAATTACGAGGTTTGAAGGTTCCGTCAAATTGAAAATGACCGCGCCGCGCCCTACAAGGGTGCCGCGGCGCGGTAATTACAGAAAATTCAACCACTTTCAAACACTCATAAAAAGTCAGTCAACACAAATTTACCTAAAACTTTGCACTTTTATTTATTGCCATATGACTTATTATCGAGTCTAAAACAAGAAATCCTAAAGTTTATTAACAAATATGCAAAAATCAATTCTAACAAAAAAAACTAAACCTAACGACCTAAAAATTCGGAAAATTAATTAATTCACCCCTAATTGTGCACGGTATCATCCTCGGGGCCCTCCTATTCTTCTTCATCTTCTTTCATGGGCTCCTCTTCCTCCTCCTCATCAAGTGGTGGTTGAGGTCTCGAGATTGGATTTTGAGCACCATTAATGAAGTTTATCATGTATTCGGAGAACCAAAGTAATTGCGTTTGCGTGTTCTTTGTCCTTCGATCTACTTCATACATCGCGAGGGCTTGAACCCGATGCTCCATCTTGTGAGAATGCATAGCCTTCTGAAGTGCCTTTACCTCGTCGGCTAGATACCGGGATTCCATTAAAGCGGGAGAGAGACCATGAGGTAAGCTAACGGTGACTTTCGACCTTTTCTTCGATGTAGAAGGCTCGGACCGGAGTACTGGGAAGGGCATGCGGTCAACGGATGTCATCCCGTCCTCCACATAAATAATCTCCCGCGAAGTAGTCACAGGTGGGCTGAATGGAATTGGAGGTATAACCTCCAACCCACTGATAACATGCTTAGACAATAACCCGTACGAATACGCCAAACACATCACAAAATGACCGCCTCCCAATGCGATATACTTCAAGGGGGCATCCGTTAGTTGCTTGAAATAGTCGGCGATCAAGTATGGAATATTTCAGGTTTCGAGCATTCTTGTCAATGCTCACATCAAGTACAACTCGTAAGGTAGCACCCTTTCCTCGTCCGCACGAGGCCATAACATCGTCGAGATGAGTCGGTGCAACATCCGGTGCGCCGGCAAGTGCATGTAACTCTCTCGAATAGTATTTTCATGGTACCGAGCGGAAGAAATCGTGCTCCAAAAGTCGGCCGGTGAAAATGAATCGCTAGCGGTACAGCTAGCCCGTCGATGGAAAGCCCCAAATGCCGGTGCCTGCGACTCCTCCTTTGTATATAGGCCGATACGGTACCCGAATTCCCTCAGGCTACGACTTCGGTTGTGATTCCCCAGTCGGAATCGCACCGTTTCCATTGTATCCATCCCAGTGTGCATCTTATCAAAATGGTAACTTGAAAGGAACTGCAAAAAGACCTCGCGGTACACGGGCTCACTTATTTGGAATGCATTTTCAAGTGCCCTGCACGTGTAAGTTAAGGCACCCTCTTCGTAGCCTCCCTGGACTAGCCAATCCTGTATGTGCTCCAAAATCCCTGACTCCCTAGTCAACTCCCAGTTGACTGTGCGTGACGGGAGAACCCGTTTATGTCGATAAATGCCCCATCGATTGTAGAATTGATTGTGAGGGACTAGCCCCTGCCCGTGGCCAGAGAGTTCCAATCGAGTGATTCAGAACTGCCAGCTGGAGACATGCTTCCTGCAAAAGTGCACAAAAAATTGCAATCAAGGTACTGTTTAGCGTTTGACGCGGCGCGGGCCGAACAGGCCGCGACGCACCATACGAACATTCATACCCCACGACGCTGACTGTAACAATCCGTGGCGTGGCGTATAAGTTCAAACCATAATCATCGATTAAATCTATATCAGACCACTTAACTCGATTCTAAACATTGGGTTTTGTAGAGTACACTATTCTAAACCTAATTGCAACATCAATTTCAACATATATTCACTACATTGCAGATTACAGAAGATTTTCAACAGTTTCAAGACTTTAAAGAAAAGAGAAGAGATTAGTGAACTTACTTGATTTTTTGAAAGGCAAAACGAAGTTGAAGTTGAATGAGATGCGCGATTGAATGATCAGCTGTAAAAACACGATGATTTATGCGAATTGGATTATATACAAGGATGGGGTTATTGGAGTTGTTCTCAAACTCTGTTTTTGTGATTATCTCTAATTTCAAATTAAGATAAGGCCACGGCGCGGGAAGCTTCTATCCGCGTCGCGTATAAAAATCTGATTTCATTAATAATCGCGAAAACTAAACACGCGCGGCGCGGCGCGGATCCTAAGATCCCGCGTCGCAGTGTTGCAACATTACCAAATTGACCCCACACTTGTTCTTTTCTTACCGTGACCAATTAAGTGTGATTAATTACTATTAAAAATGCAAATTATACATATGATGATCGAGTTGCCTCCCGACAAGCGCTAAGTTTAACATCTTCAGCCGGACATGCACTTACCTGACCTATAACGTGTATACAGGAATATCTGTCACGAACTCCACCGTTTCCACTTCCAATTTCTGAAATGTGCCTGTAATGACATAGGGTTTGAGTCTATGCCCATTGACTTTGAATGGTGGTCCACCATTGAAATCCTGGATTTCTACTGCACCGTAATCTGTAAGACAAACCACTTCATATGACCTATTCCATTTACTTCTTAATTTCCCGGGGAACATCTTCAATCTTGAGTTGTACAGCCATACCTTCTGCCCAACTTCAAAAGTTTTCAACCGGAGTTTAGCATCATGATATTGCTTCATTTTTTACTTGTACGTAGCCACATTCTCGTAAGCTTCATCTCGTAACTCTTCCAATTCCGACAGCTGCAACTTCCGTTCTTTTCCAGCTTTAGCGTAGTCCATGTTCCCTTGTTTGGTAGCCCATAGGGCTCGGTTGGTTAGCTCTACGAGCAAATGGCAGCCTTTCCCATAAACCAACCGATACGGAGTAGTTCCGATCGGTGTCTTATAGGCAGTTCTGTATGCCCATAATGCGTCATCCAACCTTTGCGACCAGTCTTTCCTATCTATTCTGACCGTCTTCTGAAGAATTTCCTTGATCTGTCTGTTGGACACTTCTACCTGGCCGCTTGTTTGTGGGTGATAAGGTGTCGCGATTCGATGATTCGCCCCGTAATGCTTTAGCAGCCACCCAAATTTGAAGTTCTTAAAGTGCGACCCCCATCACTTATGATGACCCGTGGGACTCCATGTCGAGTGAAAATATTTTTCTTAACAAATTTGCACACCACATGATGATCATTTGTTCGGGTCGCTTCTGCCTCAATCAACTTAGACACGTAATCCACTGCGACGAGAATATAGACATAGCCATGCGAGGTGGGAAATGGCCCCATAAAGTCGATTCCCCAGACATCGAAAATATTTACTACCATGATCAGATTTAAGGGCATTTGGTCCCTTTTCGATATGTTTCCCAGTTGCTGGCAATTCAAGCATTCCTTAGCAGTTTTGTAAGCATCCCTGAAGATAGTCGGCCAATACAGTCTTGCTTCCAAAACTTTGTATCCTGTCTTTTTGCCACTGAAGTGTCCTCCACATGCTGAGGCATGGTAGTGTTCCAGAACATCACCCGTCTCACTGTCGGGCACACATCGACGAATTATTTGGACCTCCCCCACCTTAAAAAGATCAGGATCATCCCAAATAAACCTCTTCTCATACGTACGAAATTGCTTATGTCTCTGTTTTGTCCAATGCGTTGGCATCGCTCCTGTAGCCATAAAGTTGACATAATTCGCGTACCATGGGGCTCCGGTGAGCTCCAACAGCTGCTCATCTAGGAACGAATCTTTAATTCCAGCTTCTAACCCCTCTGCTGGCAGTCGTGAGAGATGATCTGCCACTACATTTTCCGCCCCTTTTTATCCTTGATTTCTACGTTGAACTCTTGAAGCAATCTAATCAGTCTCGGTTTAGACTCCTTTTTCGCAAGTAGATGTCGGACAGCGCTGTGGTCAGTATAGACTACCACTTTTGATCCCCAGATGTAAGATCTGAATTTATCCAACGCAAATACTACGGTAAGTAACTCCTTTTCGGTAGTTGTATAATTCAATTGAGCCTCGGAAAAGGTTTTACTAGCATAGCATATGACAACTGGCTTCCTATCAACCCTCTGTCCTAATACTGCACCAGCAGCGTGTGACATCCGCCTAAAATGGATTCGGGTCAACCCAACCCAATTGGAAATTTAATAAACCTTACTCAAGATTACTTGACGTTAATAGGATCAAAACCCATACACTACGATATAAATTGACGTTAATAGCAATATAGCATAGTATAACGTTATAACTATAATCAAATTAAATTATGATACCATATTAAAATTAAATCAAAGTATGATGCTCTAATTAAATTAAAAGAATCAAACTTGAATGCTATAATTAAACTTCAAATCAAAGTAGATTGTTATAATCAAATAATAACCTATTTTTTTTTTATAAAACTCTATTTTTATAAACTCTACATTAAAATTTTATAAAATTCTTATATTAATTAGTGTATTACATAAAGATGCTTGTGCTAGTGGGAAATTATGAAGACCACCAAAAGCCAAAAGTTATTCCCATTGTCTCCCACTCACACCTCCCATCATCTTTCCTTTCATTTTTCTCCCAACACACTATTCTCATCACCACTCAAACCCTCTCTATTCTTTCTCTCACTCTCAATCTCGAAATTCTTCCAAGAAATATCAATTTTCCAGCCAAGAACAATCTCTCATACTCAAATCTCCATCCCTCTTGAAGCATTCATCAAGGTATCTTGTTAAAATTTTCAAATTCATTAATGAAACAAATTAAATCCACCAAAATATCTAAAACTCATTTTAAATATAAACCTGATTTTTCTAAAAATCCCATCAATAAAATAAGAAGTTCTGAAAATTTTCAGAAAATAACTTATTTTTATTGAATTACTATAATTATTGCAATAAAATAGGGCAATAATTCACATAAAATACTTTTTGCAGTCAATAAATTCTGGGAAAATTTTGGAAAAACCCATATATTGAGTAAAGTGGATTTATAAAGTTTCATGCATTTATATTACTGTTTGATGCTTATTTTGTATTTTATTTTGTTATAGATAAATAAATTGCAAAATATAGTTATGTATGTTAAAAACTAGATTTTATATTTTTCGCACCTTATTAACATTTTAAAGACTCCATGACAAAATTTAAAGA
Organism: Cichorium intybus; assembly: GCA_023525715.1. Classification (NCBI taxonomy): domain Eukaryota; kingdom Viridiplantae; phylum Streptophyta; class Magnoliopsida; order Asterales; family Asteraceae; genus Cichorium; species Cichorium intybus. The sequence continues at coordinate 148,731,896 of CM042011.1, forward strand.
TTTTTGTAAGAATGTTTGCTTATTTTTCCTGATTTAATGATTATTTAATAGTTTAAATTGATAATAAATAGCTACATATGTCCAAAAATTATAAAACCTTATCAGAATATCATATATAACATGTTAATCATAAATAAAAAATCTATTGAATTTCGTTTAATATTTTCCTATTATCTATGATTTTTTTGATTAGTTAATAATGAAAAACATAAGAAATACTTCCCATAGTCCAAAATATCCATAATATTTACCGTAGGATCACTATAATGTTAAAAAACTGTGGTTAATTGTCCAGAAGTTTTGGGAATAATTTATTATTTTCCCGAATTTTGTTGTGGTTTAATTATTAAAATACTGAATAAATACTAAAGCAGTTAAGAAAAATATGAAAATTTTACAGTAATTACTATTTTATGAAATAATGATTTTCTGATAATTTCAGAATGTTTCATTACTGTTTAGTATTTAAAACCATTTTCCTAAATATCTAAGCATGTAAAAATGCATTTTTAATGATTATTTCATATAAATAATTGTTTATAATATATAAAATCTGTAAATACTTATAATTTGACTAGTTATTATTTTAATAAGAAATTATTAAAATCTTGCCTAAAGTGAAAATATAAATTAATTAAGCAAAGTAATTAATTCAATTTAAAATTCATTTAACATATAAATACATTAATATTCAAAACAAAATTTGGATAATTGTTAATTCATCTAATATAAGAATATGTGTCTAATTATTTTTATTAATACTATATTCCCATTTATCGATTCCTAAGCCAAAACTATTAATTATATTAGGTTCTACGATATTTTGACTCGAGCCGTCTATCGTACAACACGCGCATTCCTTATTGGACTAATGTGAGTAATCTACCCCATATTTTATAATTTTCAATACTTTTGGGGTGTATCATGTGGTTCTGATATGTTTTCAACTTCATTTTATTATTTTATCACAATTGAGACATTGTTGGGACATTTATACTTGAATCATTATTTGTATAATTATTGTTTGTTTACGCTACATGTACTTGTAGTGCATTATCATTTTTAGTCTAATCTTCATGACTATGCCCGTATTCTTGAGGTACGTTATGGACAATAATAGCGCTATTGGGTTGACCACCCCGCCTTGGGACGCTAAGGTGATTGATTGCACGTGGTTGAGTGTGTATGATGATTAGATGCTCCATCCTATATATATATACATATATATGTATATATAGGGTGAGGACTTATTGTTGTTGTTATCATTTGTTAATCAATTTTTGATTTATAAACTGTTATCTCAATAACAGTTGCTTGCCAACTTCAAAAGAAAACAAATTTCAAATTAGTCAAACTCACAATTTTCTTTAATAAAACTAGATTACTCACCAACTCTCGTAGTTGACCTGTTTTTACCCATGATGCAGATTTGAAGAATGAAGTTGATGAAAAGTAGGGTGTACTTTAGAAACCCACAAGACTATTTAAATTTGATGTAATAAATGTTGTTATATTTGAATTTGTATTTGTATGTTGTGGATCTTGTTTGCATACTAAGTACTTAATTGAATCTAATCATATTATAACATAGTTGTCATGAGACTTTGAACAATATATCACGCCTTGATCGATTCCGCCAAGGATCGGGGTGTGACAGATTGGTATCAGAGCCCTTGACTATAGGGAATTAGGTTAATTGCCTTGACCTAGTCTATAGCCTCTAGGGTCCTCTCGTATGCTAGTTTATAAAATGCACACACAACTGCATGCAACTCGCACTTAGAAAATCCTAGGAATACCTTTGTGTGCTAATTGCTCCCTCATGTGCTTACGTATTATTCCTGACACTTATATGTGTGCATACACTTGTGAATTTTCTCCTCTTTCTCTTAAAATCACACACATACTCAAATGGTTTCAAAATAAAAATTTATATACAGATATATTCCTTAGAGCTCATAGGAAATTAAAAGTCATCCACTCTAGTTGGGTAGGATCAAAGTAATGGACACGTAGTAACTGGAAGGGGGAGGTGCCGGTAGCCTAAAAGTCCTGACTAGGTAAGCATTCGTATACATCCCAATCAACCGAGGGACCAGTTTGCTTACCTGGGGACCAAAGGCGAGAGTTCCCAAACCTATAGGCCAAAGCGCGTTATTCACATTACTTTTGAGCCATCAAAATACCCGACCTTATCAAACGTATCCGAAAGGATACACTCCAAAATGGCCAACTCATTGGACTATTAAGTTCCCTAATGGGCCTTGAAGTGGGAAAAACATGTGAAAACTTAGTATTGTGGGGGCCCACGCAATTGCTACATGCTTCACATTTAGTACCCATGGAAAGCCCAAAAGGTGCCCAACACTCTTAACCATGGCCCAACAAGTGTTTTACAATCATTTTACCCAACAATGTCTACAAACTTAATTTCCATAATCAATTTACAAATAACTCACAAGTCCATATGCGTGTTTCTCATAGATGGCATTACGACCCCCATACGCTGCTCGTAACAACCGAAGGCTAGCCGCCCTTATCGCTAAGGAGGTAGCAAATGTCATCCCAACAATTGCAACCCATCTTCAAGCTCTTCAGCCGCAAGCTCCAGCAACCACTCATCGTTCTTCGTTTAAGCACTTTCGTAGCTGTAATCCGCCTTACTTCAAAGGCAACGATGGTGCCACCGCACTCCTCACATGGATCGAAGAAATGGAGAGTACTTTCATCCACAGCGAGTGCCCTAAGGACCTGATGGTCCGTCATGCTACAGGGTGCCTCCAAGGTCATGCTCTCACATGGTGGAACCTAGAAAAACGGACAAAAGGAGAGGCTGTTGCATTGGGAATGACCTGGCCAAAACTAAAGGAACGCATGAGGGAGAAGTTCTGCCCTGACAGCGAATTACAAACTCTCGAGGATGAATTTTGGAATCTGAAACAGGTGGGTGGCGATAACGCGACCTATACCAATAGATTCCATGATCTCTCGAGACTCCTACCTCACATGGTTCAACCTATGAAAACTGCAATACGCCGCTACATCAAAGGGTTACCACGCCAGATCCGTGATTCGGTGACCAGCAGCAGGCCATCTACCCTGGAATCCGCTGTTGAAATAGCAGGTCAACTCAACGAGGATAATATGAACGATGGTGTCCTCCCACGCAAGGGTTCAAAGATGACAACTGAAAAGCCGACCCCTGAGACTCCCCTAATTGTCAAGTCCGAGTCCTCACACCGACACGAAAAAAGGAAGCGGAAAAGCCATCACCACAACCATGCTGTTATTACCCCTGCTGCTCCTATCACCCAAGTCACCCAACCAAACAAAAAGTCGTATACAGGACCTCACCCCCTCTGTAACCATTGTAACTATCACCATATGTCCACCAGCCTGTGTCGCCTTTGTACGACTTGTGGTCGCTATGGCCACTTGGCGGACACATGCCGTACACCAAAAAATCAGCGACCATTCGCTCTACCCTCAAATCAGCAAACACAAACCCGGTATCCAACTGGAACATGCTTCAACTGTGGTGACCCCACCCATTTCAGAAATGCGTGTCCTAGGCTTGTCAATATCATTAACACTCAAGCCCAGGCAAATCCAACAATGCATGTTCCAGCTCCCAAAGGCCGAGCATTTGTCATTACCGCAACCCAAGCACAGACCGATAACAAGGTCGTAAATGGTACGTTTCTCATAAATGACTGCTACGCGTCAGTACTTTTTGATTCAGGTGCCGATAAAAGTTTTGTGTCTTTGGAATATGAACCCATACTTCACACACCTCGCACGATTCTTGATGAAAACTTTACCGTAGAAGTCGCCAATGGAAAATACATTTCACTCAATGCAGTCATCCAAGATTGCACTTTCGATTTTTGCGGTCATAAATTTTCCGTCAATTTAGTTCCTATGGAACTTGGTAGCTTCGACATCATCGTGGGAATGGATTGGCTATCCCAAAACCATGCTGAAATAGTATGTTACGAGAAGTTTATTTGTATTCCTCTTGCCGACGGTCAAAGTCTTCCTATTTATGGCGAGACTCGTTCAAAAAAGCTTAGTCTTATGTCATGTACTCAAGCTCGATCATATCTATGTAAAGAATACATGGCTTTCTTAGCCCATGTGGTGGAAACAAAGGTCGAAAAAAAGAAGATCGAAGATATTCCGATTGTACGAGACTTTCCCGACATCTTTCCCGATGACGTATCTGGACTCCCTCCAGTACGTGAGCTAGAGTTCCGCATCGATCTCGTTCCTGAGGCTGCTCCCATAGCCAAGTCTCCATATCGGTTGGCTCCAACCGAGATGCAAGAATTGGCAAGTCAGCTCCAAGAATTAACTGATAAGGGATTTATCCGCCCTAGTACTTCACCCTGGGGAGCCCCGGTTCTCTTCATCAAAAAGAAAGATGGTTCGTTTCGTATGTGTATCGATTATCGGGAGTTAAATGAATTGACCATCAAGAACCGATATCCGTTACCTCGGATCGACGACCTTTTTGATCAGCTTCAAGGAGCTTCATGCTTCTCAAAAATCGACCTCCGCTCGGGTTATCACCAACTTCGAGTACGGGAAGAAGACATCCACAAAACCGCTTTCCGAACCCGCTATGGTCATTACGAGTTCACCGTTATGCCTTTTAGCCTAACAAATGCCCCTGCCGCATTCATGGACTTGATGAATCGGGTATTTAAACCTTATCTCGACCGTTTTGTTATCGTCTTTATTGATGACATCCTCATTTACTCCAAGACAAAGGCAGAACATGAAAGACACCTTCGTCTAACTCTCCAAACATTGCAAGGAAATCAGCTTTATGCCAAATTTTCGAAATGCGAGTTTTGGTTAAATGAGGTACAATTCCTCGGTCATATTGTAAGTGACAAGGGTATTTTAGTTGATCCCGCAAAAGTTGAAGCAGTCAAGAATTGGAAAGCCCCACGTACCCCCAAGGAAATTCGGTCATTCCTCGGTTTAGCCGGCTATTACCGGCGTTTCATTTCAAATTTCTCAAAGATCGCTTTACCGCTTACTTTTCTCACTTGCAAGGGTACGCCATTTGATTGGGGACCCAAGCAGGAAGACGCTTTCCAAACTCTTAAACAAAGATTGTGTGACGCTCCAATTCTTACACTCCCTGAAGGATCCGAAGATTTCGTGGTATACTGCGATGCCTCCAATCTCGGTCTAGGTTGTGTTTTGATGCAAAGGGGAAAGGTTATAGCTTACGCATCGCGACAACTCAAAATCCATGAAAGGAATTATACGACTCATGATTTGGAGCTCGGTGCCGTGGTTTTCGCTCTTAAAATTTGGAGGCATTAAATGCGTAATTTTCACCGACCATAAGAGCTTGCAACATATTCTTAATCAAAAGGAACTCAATATGAGGCAAACACGATGGGTCGAACTCCTAAATGATTACGAGTGTGAAATACGCTATCATCCGGGCAAGGCGAACGTCGTAGCCGACGCATTAAGCCGAAAAGAACATGCCAAAGCATTTCATTTAATATGTTCTCCTATCTTGTCCAATCTCAGCGACCGAATTCGAGGAGCCCAATACTCGGCAATTACCGAAAATGAAATGCCCACGGGAATTGATGGGGAGTTGGAATCTAAATCTGATGGTATTTTCTATTATCAAGATCGCATCTGGATCCCAGATCGCGACAATCTTCGTACATTCCTGATGGAAGAAATCCATAAAACTCGATATTCCATTCATCCGGGCGCTGACAAGATGTATCATGGCTTGAGAACCAATTATTGGTGGTCGGGAATGAAAAAGGATATTGCTTTATTCATAGCCAAATGTCTTACATGTTCCAGGGTCAAAGCAGAACATCAACGACCCTATGGACTATTGGTCCAACCGGTAATCCCCGAGTGGAAATGGGAAGCGATCACCATGGATTTCGTAACCAAACTTCCCCGTACCACAAAGGGACATGACAGCATTTGGGTAATCGTTGACCGTTTGACTAAATCTGCTCACTTTCTTCCCATCCGTGAACATTTCAAGTTCGAACAACTTGCTCGGATTTACATCGACGAGATAGTTAGTCGGTATGGCATCCCTCTCAGCATCATTTCAGATCGTGATGGGAGATTTCTCTCTCGGTTCTGGCAATCACTTCAAGAAGCCATGGGAACCCGCCTCGATCTCAGTACCGCCTATCATCCTCAGACCGATGGTCAATCTGAGAGGACAATTCAAACACTCGAAGATATGTTGAGGGCATGTGTCTTAGATTTCGGAGGAAACTGGGACTCTCATTTACCGTTGGTGGAATTCTCCTATAATAACAGTTATCATTCTAGCATCGGGATGCCACCATTTGAGGCATTGTATGGCCGTAAATGCCGATCTCCTATTTGCTGGCATGAAATTGGCGAGTCCTACGTAATTCGCGCAACAGTGGATTCTCCAATCGTTGGTCCTGAGCTTATCCAGGAAACAACCGACAAAATCACTCAGATTCGCAATAACCTTCTCACAGCTCGTAGCCGACAAAAGAGTTACGCCGACAAGCGATGCAAACCGCTTGAATTTACCGTGGGTGACATGGTCATGTTAAAAGTGTCCCCATGGAAAGGTGTGGTTCGATTTGGACGCAAGGGTAAATTGGCACCCCGCTACGTAGGGCCGTTTAAGATCCTGAAAAGGATCGGACCAGTAGCCTACGAGTTGGATCTACCAATAGAGCTTAATAAAGTTCACCCAGTATTTTATATAGCCAACCTCAAGAAGTGTTTAGCAGACGAGAACCTTCATGTTCCTCTCGAGGATATCCAAATCGACGAGACAATGCAATTTATCGAGAAACCCTTGGAAATTGCCGACCGAAAGGAAAAGCAACACAAAAGAAGTCGGATTCCCCTGGTCAAGGTCAGGTGGCAGTCAGCACGTGGACCCGAGTATACATGGGAGCGTGAGGATCAAATGCGTACCAAATACCCGCAACTTTTCTCTTAAGGTACTCTTTTCTTAAATTTCGGGACGAAATTTCCTAAAGTAGGGGAGACTGTGACATCCGCCTAAAATGGATTCGGGTCAACCCAACCCAATTGGAAATTTAATAAACCCTACTCAAGATTACTTGACGTTAATAGGATCAAAACCCATACACTACGATATAAATTGACGTTAATAGCAATATAGCATAGTATAACGTTATAACTATAATCAAATTAAATTATGATACCATATTAAAATTAAATCAAAGTATGATGCTCTAATTAAATTAAAAGAATCAAACTTGAATGCTATAATTAAACTTCAAATCAAAGTAGATTGTTATAATCAAATAATAACCTATTTTTTTTTTTATAAAACTCTATTTTTATAAACTCTACATTAAAATTTTATAAAATTCTTATATTAATTAGTGTATTACATAGAGATGCTTGTGCTAGTGGGAAATTATGAAGACCACCAAAAGCAAAAAGTTATTCCCATTGTCTCCCACTCACACCTCCCATCATCTTTCCTTTCATTTTTCTCCCAACACACTATTCTCATCACCACTCAAACCCTCTCTATTCTTTCTCTCACTCTCAATCTCGAAATTTTTCCAAGAAATATCAATTTTCCAGCCAAGAACAATCCCTCATACTCAAATCTCCATCCCTCTTGAAGCATTCATCAAGGTATGTTGTTAAAAGTTTCAAATTCATTAATGAAACAAATTAAATCCACCAAAATATCTAAAACTCATTTTATATATAAACCTGATTTTTCTCAGAATCCCATCAATAAAATAAGAAGTTCTGGAAAGTTTCAGAAAATAACTTATTTTTATTGAATTACTATAATTATTGCAATAAAATAGGGCAATAATTCACATAAAATACGTTTTGCAGTCAATAAATTCTGGGAAAATTTTTGAAAAACCCATATATTGAGTAAAGTGGATTTATAAAGTTTCATGCATTTATATTACTGTTTGATGCTTATTTTGTATTTTATTTTGTTATAGATAAATAAATTGCAAAATATAGTTATGTATGTTAAAAACTAGATTTTATATTTTTTGCACCTTATTAACATTTTAAAGACTCCATGACAAAATTTAAAGATTTTTGTAAGAATATTTGCTTATTTTTCCTGATTTAATGATTATTTAATAGTTTAAATTGATAATAAATAGCTACATATGTCCAAAAATTATAAAACCTTATCAGAATATCATATATAACATGTTAATCATAAATAAAAAGTCTATTGAATTTCTTTTAATATTTTCCTATTATCTATGATTTTATTGATTAGTTAATAATGAAAAACATAAGAAATACTTCCCATAGTCCAAAATATCCATAATATTTACCGTAGGCTCACTATAATGTTAAAAAAATGTGGTTAATTGTCCAGAATTTTTAGGAATAATTTATTATTTTTCCCGAATTTTGTTGTGGTTTAATTATTAAAATACTGAATAAATACTAAAGCAGTTAAGAAAAATATGAAAATTTTACAGTAATTACTATTTTATGAAATAATGATTTTCTGATAATTTCAGAATGTTTCATTACTGTTTAGTATTTAAAACCATTTTCCTAAATATCTAAGCATGTAAAAATGCATTTTTAATGATTATTTCATATAAATAATTGTTTATAATATATAAAATCTGTAAATACTTATAATTTGACTAGTTATTATTTTAATAAGAAATTATTAAAATCTTGCCTAAAGTGAAAATATAAATTAATTAAGCAAAGTAATTAATTCAATTTAAAATTCATTTAACATATAAATACATTAATATTCAAAACAAAATTTGGATAATTGTTAACTCATCTAATATAAGAATATGTGTCTAATTATTTTTATTAATACTATATTCCCATTTATCGATTCCTAAGCCAAAACTATTAATTATATTAGGTTCTACGACATTTTGACTCGAGCCGTCTATCGTATAACACGCGCATTCTTTATTGGACTAATGTGAGTAATCTACCCCATATTTTATAATTTTCAATACTTTTGGGGTGTATCATGTGGTTCTAATATGTTTTCAACTTCATTTTATTATTTTATCACAATTGAGACATTGTTGGGACATTTATACTTGAATCATTATTTGTATAATTATTGTTTGTTTACGCTACATGTACTTGTAGTGCATTATCATTTTTAGTCTAATCTCCATGACTATGCCTGTATTCTTGAGGTACGTTATGGATAATAATAGCGCTATTGGGTTGACCACCCCGCCTTGGGACGCTAAGGTGATTGATTGCACGTGGTTGAGTGTGTATGATGATTAGATGCTCCATCCTATATATATACATATATATGTATATATAGGGTGCGGACTTATTGTTGTTGTTATCATTTGTTAATCAATTTTTGATTTATAAACTGTTATCTCAATAACAGTTGCTTGCCAACTTCAAAAGAAAACAAATTTCAAATTAGTCAAACTCACAATTTTCTTTAATAAAACTAGATTACTCACCAACTCTCGTAGTTGACCTCTTTTTACCCATGATGCAGATTTGAAGAATGAAGTTGATGAAAAGTAGGGTGTACTTTAGAAACCCACAAGACTATTTAAATTTGATGTAATAAATGTTGTTGTATTTGAATTTGTATTTGTATGTTGTGGATCTTGTTTGCATACTTAGTACTTAATTGAATCTAATCATATTATAACGTAGTTGTCATGAGACTTTGAACAATATATCACGCCTTGATCGATTCCGCCAAGGATCGGGGTGTGACACAGCGTAATCACTAGCGTCACACATGATTTCAAAAGGTTGTGTCCAATAAGGAGGTTTTAGAATGGGGGCCTCGACCAATTTATTTTTTAGAATGTTGAATGCTTTTACACGCTCCTCATCAAAAATAAACGGTGCGTCCTTTAAAAGAAGGCCACAAAGAGGTTTAGAGATAGTAGTAAAGTCCTTAATAAATCTACGGTAAAAACCAGCATGGCCTAAGAAATATCTAACCCCTTTCACGGATGTCGGGGGTGGCAATGTGGAAATAACCTTAACCTTAGCTCGATCTACCTGAAATCCTCTCTCAGAGACCACATGACCTAAGACTATTCCTTCCCTAACCATAAAATGACTTTTCTCCCAAGAAAGCACCAAATTAGATTCTACACATCGTTATAACACTTTTTCCAATTGACTTAAGCATGCCTCAAATGTTGATCCAAAAATCGAGAAGTCATCCATGAAGATCTCCAATGCATCACCAATCATGTCGGAAAATATTGCCATCATGCACCGTTGAAACGTAGCGGGGGCATTGCACAACCCAAATTGCATTCTACGAAATGCAAAAGTGCCATACGGACATGTAAATGTGGTCTTTGCCTGATCCTCCGGGTGAATGGAAATCTGATTATACCCAGAATAGCCGTCCAAGAAACAATAATACTTCTGTCCAGCTAGCTTTTCTACAATCTGATCAATTAACGGTAATGGGAAATGGTCCTTAGATGTAGTGGCATTGAGTTTCCGGTAATCAATACATACTCTCCATCCAGTTACGGGTCTCGTGGATACCTTATCACCATCCTTAGTGTCCACTACAGTTATACCAGATTTCTTCGGTACGGTTTGTGTCGGACTGACCCACTCACTATCGGAGATTGGATATATGATCCCATCATCCAACCATTTCAGAACTTCCTTCTAAACAACTTCCTTCAAATTTGGATTCAATCTTCTTTGCGTATCCCTAGCAGGTTTGGCTCCTTCTTCTGTGATGATCCGATGCATACACGTAGTCGGACTGATTCCTTTCAAATCTGCAATCATCCAACCAATGGCTTCCTTATATTTGGACAAAACCTTAAGCAAGTCCTTCTCTTGTTCCATTGTCAAATTCACTGCTAAGATCACTGGTAGAGTTTCTTTTTCTCCTAAGAAGGCATACTTTAAATAAGCTGGTAACGGTTTCAACTCTAAAGTTGGCGGTTCCTGTAGAGACGCTTTTAATGTCTTAGGAATCTCCATCGGCAGCTTCTCGATGTGTGCACATTCTCCACGCTTCATTCCTTTGTCTTTTCCTGCTGCTTCCTCTTGCTTCTCCTGCTCAGCCTCTCATTCTTCTTGAATATCCATCACCTCTTGCTGTAGCACTTCAGGTGTGTATTGCTGCACTAACTCGTCTATGATGTCCACCTGGTAGCATTCTTCATCCTCCATGGTACTTCCTTTAGCATTAAAAATATTTATCTTAGTTTGCCAATGTCCAAAGGAAATCCCCATCTCTCCTGTACGACAGTCAATGTTTGCATTAGCTGTAGCCAAGAAAGGTCGCCCCAAAATAATCGTCGGTTGTTCTCTATTGGCAGCCTGACGGGTATCCAGAACTAAGAAATCGGTTGGGTAATAGAAATCTCTCACCTTAATGATGACATCTGACAACATTCCCCTAGGGATCTTCGTAGACTTATCAGCAAGCTGTAAGATTACATCAGTAGGCCTCAAAGTCCCAAATTCATACTTGTCAAAAAGCTGTCCTAGTAGAATGTTCACGCTCGCACCCAAATCTAACAGAGCTTTCTTGATATGAACATTACCTAAATCAACTAAGACGAGAGGAACCCCTGGGTCCTTCAGTTTGGATGGTAATGTATTCATAATTATAGAACTGACATTCTCGGGCAAGTTAATTCTTTTGGGAAGATGCGATAGAATGTGCTTTTTGTGAATACACATGTCCTTGAGGAACTTTGCATATGCAGGAACTTCTTTGATAAGCTTAACTAACGGAATGTTAACTTTGATCTGACTGAACAGATCCCATATATCCTCTGCTTGTGGTCCTTTCTTCCTGTATGGTCTTCTTTCAGGCTTCTCCAAAGCTGCAGGGAAAGGGGCTGTCCCACTTGTTTCTCCCTTCTCCCATGTACTTGCGGGTTTCTTTTTCTTTTGTACTTGCCCTTCTTTTTCTCTTTTCTCTTTTTTTCCAGCTCTTCTTTTTCATCAAAGACTATTTCCACATCACTATCCTCTTCTGCTGTTGGAGCTATAACCTTGTTATCCACCTTCTTTCCACTTCTGAGTGTGATAACTTCATTTACTTGTACCTTTGGTGGTTGTGATTTTTCCAGTTCTCTATCCTTCTCCAACTTAATAAGAAATTCTCCTAACTTCGCTTGCGAATTGGCATCTTCCACCTCCTGGAGCTTAACTAGCATTCCAAAAATCTCCTGCATGCCAATGTTCATATTTCCTGCTGGAAGCGCTGGTTGTACATGTTGCTGCCTCATTGGTGGTTGTCTTACTTCCCTCTGCTGATTATTTCTGAATGGTCGTGGTGTATTGTGGAATATCCGTGCACCTGACTGATTTCCTCATGTGTCATTGAGCATTCATTGTGGTTATGTCCTATTTCACCACATGTATTACAGATAACTTGTCCATGTAATACATACACTCCTTTCTCCTTCTGAAATCTCGTGAGTATTTGATTGAACTTTTTGGTAACAGCACTTAGCTCATTTTTGATTTCCTTTTCCACTTATTTTCTGCTTCTATATTTGCTACACACACTGTGCTATCCTTCATGGATCCGCTGACCTTGGATCCTAAACTCAACTGTTCCAAAAATCTCCACGCATCCTCTGGCTCTTGCCACATGAATGTCCCACTTGATAAAGCGTTTTTCATTGCTTGATGCGTCTCATTCATTCCTTAAAAAAATAATTTCACCAGCTGCCACTTCAGAACTTCGTGATGTGGACAGGAACGCAAAAACTCCTTCAATCGATCGAAAGCCTTGTGAAATGCTTCTCCAGGCTTTTGCTAAAAATCTTGGATTACGTGTCTAACTTCAGTGGTCTTACTGGCTGGGTAGAATTCTTGTAAAAACTTAACCTTAAGTTGATCCCAAGTAGTGATACTATTAGGTGGAAGAGATGTAAACCAGTACTTGGCTTTTTCCTTTAGGGTAAAAGGAAACAATCTTAACCTAAAAATATCACTATTGGTGTTCCTAGGAGTATTGGCGTTTGCGATGACTAGGAATTCGTACAAATGATTATATGGATCATCTGTCTTATATCCTCTAAACTTTGTCAATACTCCTATCAATTGGGGCTTAATTTATACTTGAGTATCTACATCATCTGGAATATAAATGGGCGATGAATCATCGTACTCCTGCAGTTAGAAGTGCGATGCAACCGACTGCCCTCTCGGTTGTGCAAAGTACAAAGGTCTAACTAAATTATCGTTATATTGATGCTCATTGTTGTACCCTTGCTGACCTTGCGGTGGTTGTTGCTGTGGTGCTCTTCGTGGAGATCCCCGACCTCGGTTCCATTGTTGCTGTGGTTGTTGCTACTGCGGAGCCCATCCTTCTTCCACGTCCTCATAACTCTGCTCAACTTCTTGGTACTAGTACTGCTGCTGTGAAGGTTGCGGTTGGTATTGCTGTTGTGGTTTGGTTTGAGAAATCGTTTGTGGTTTAAAGATTAATGGTGGTTGTGAGGGTTGTGATTGTGGTTGAGAAATGGTAGTGTGCTGCATGGTCACTGGGGTGCCATCACGAGTCGGAGCTCCCCAAGACATAGCAGATGTGAAAGGGTTTGTAGATTGTGGTTGAAATGGTGGAACAGAAGGCGGAGTGCATGATGGTGTTGATGCGGGGGCTGAAACCGCATCACCAGTAGCACTCATGCTCCCAAACTGAAATTCTGAAATCGGGGGTATAAATGGAACTGCCCCTGTTACCTCGCCCGAAGGCTCATGGGTAACATCCTCAATACTACTACTAACATGACTAAAACTCCTTGTACCTAAACGCCTACGTGCATGGTTCTTGCGCGCGGTTCGTTCGATCTCTAAGTCAAAATGCAAGGGTGATAACTGCCCACCCCGACGGGTACGCATGCACTAGTGCAACACGCCCGCAAAATCAAAAATTAAAATACTAACCAACTGAAATCTCAATACTAAAATCACAAATCAGAAACTAAAAGTCCTACAGATCGCCTACTCTCAAGCTCACAACTCCCCGGCAATGGCGCCAAAATTTGACACGCCTAGGTCGTCGTGCGGTCAAAAATAGTAAAAATAACCTAACACACACTAGTATAGCGATAGTCAGGGTCGATCCACAGGAGTTACGTGGTCAAGGTAGGCAACAGATTACCAACTGTAGTGTCACGCTACAGTCAGAGGATCTAGTTTCCGGCTTTTACCAAAACAATCCCAAAATCATAAACATCCAACAATTCCAACTCAAGCATCAACTAAACTAAAACCAAAACCAATAACTAACCCTAATCACTTACTGAAATCAGAAGTATAATTAGAAGTAATCATGATCAAATCAACACAATCAAGCATTCAAACATCCAAATGCATCCAAGAGCATAAAAATCATAAAAAGAGCATCTAACACTAACCGAATGATTAACTATTAAAAACTCAGATCCAATTTGTTCCAAAACAGAAAAGATAAACTTTTAGAAACTAAAAACTAATGCCAATGGTTGTCACACCCAATAACACTAGCCAAAGCTACCAAAAGTACTAAACTACTTGGAATTTAAAAGAGAAAAACATAAATACCAATTACGGTCGACTGAAAACTGAAACTTGGAGTCAAAGAAGCCTTGGGGGTCGTTCCTATGCCAGGTCTTTGCTGCATTTTTCGACCTAGAACCCTCTATTTATAGTTTTGAAAAATAAAAGACCGCGCCGTGCGCACTTAGATTCCGCGGCGCACGTGCTAGTTTATCCCCGTTCCTTCGACATTTGAATCTTCTCCACCGCCTCATTGCTAAGTCAGCGCGTCGAGCCCTTGTACATACCCGCGGTGCACGTGCGAATTCGACTGTTTTGTCTTTGTAACGCCCCAAATTTTCATTTTTTTTTTAAAGCGCAATAGCTGAAAAATCTCATATTTCAAAAAGTGTGTTTCTTAATAAACAAAATGTTACTCATGACCTCGTGTCATGCCTTAAATTTCCGGTCCCAACAAAACGATTAAGTTTAAAAATATTTAAACAACATTTGGGGGTTTCAAAACTCATATCTTTACCATAGAGAAGCAACATGACAATTCAAGCTAATGTCCCGTAATTACTCAACAATTTCTACCGAAAATTCGGCATGACCTTTGGGCTAAACGGATAAAACCATACTGACCCGACTCTAAATCGAAATAGCCCAAAAGCATTACGGAACATAGCAAGACTTTACAATACAACTACAAGTGTTGTTCTAACCATAAATATAACATCTCTCAACTACATATCATAACTATACCGCTTTAATGGTAATTCTATCTTCCGACCCTCTTTTCTATCTATGTCCCCATGAGATCTTCTAAGTGTTTTCTTTCTATCATCTGATGCCAGTCTTCCTGTTCCTGAGTACATAGCATTTAAAACAAAAATATGTAAGACAAATATGTCTCGTGAGATACATGATTTTTAGACTCAAAGAATTTATAAACATAACATATATCATTTTCAAACCCTTTGTAATTAAATCATGTAAAGACACTTTCTGTTAGATGGTTCATAAACATATCGTATTGTAATACTTGTCATCCAAAACTTTTATAATTGAAACATATTATCATTTGGTTGTAAGCCTTTTCATAATAAATTAAATAACAATCTTATCAACATAAAACTTTCATTACTTAAACTTGACTGGTGTTCAAACCATTATGAACAGTTTTCGTATAATGACACTATTTGTCAAAACCTTTCGTACGTAATGTAAAAAATATTTTGCTTTCAAAGTCTTTTAAACAATCAAGTAATAAAGCTAGTAATGCAATACTTTTCTTTTTCTTTCCTTTAGTTTGACTGGCATTTGAACATGATAGTATTTTTATACTTAGGGCCTTAATCACTCTTGGTGATACACCAAGTCTGGACTGAGATGGTGAGAACATAATCAAACCATCTCAGCGTCATATCACATGCTTTGACTGGTATCTCAACATGCGTGCTTTTTATACTTAGGGTATTAACCCCAAGTCTGGACTAGGATGGAAAGAACATAATCAGTCCACCCTAGCGTCATATAGTTTTAGGAAATCTACTTCGCGAAGGGGTTGGTACCACCCCAGTAGACTCCTCTGGATTCCCTTGCGGGAACGTCATCCCCCGGGTGCAAGAACATTTCCATTACTTCATATTGCTGTGCATTTCATATCATAATACCAGTCCATTAGAACACATTGAGGCTAGATGCCCAAAACTTTCTTTCATAACAATATGGCTTATTGCCAAAACGTACTTTCAAATCATTGTGGCTTAATGTCCAAAACTTGCTTTCAATTCGTTATGACTTTGTGTCAAAATACACTTTTCAAATTGTTAGGGCTTAATGCCAAAACATACTTTTCAAATCATTTTCAGCTTAATATAAAATCATACTTTCAATACATAACGATAAACTTTCATAAGCATATCATGGATGGTAAAACTTGCGTATAGACTCACATTAAAAAGCCACATAAAACTTGGTAAATACTTGCTAATTCAAGCTTTAAAAGTCGTTTGGAGAGATCATTATTCATAGAATATTTGACATAACATTTAATATAAAACATTCAGTATTTAAAACTTTTTGCTATGTACCCAGTAAAGATCCTCATGTACTCACCTCGGTAGCTAGGTATGTCTAGCTACAAAGATCCACTAGCTCTTGCCTCTACATGCTTCCAATCATCTATCAACCTCTATTGATTTAATAAGAGGTTAGTACATATTACACAACTAAACACATACTATTTATCAAATCTTACACGAATTCTTTCTAACCATCCTTTAACTCCATTTCAATTGTTAGGTATGATTCATAAGACATAATACTCATATTGGACACTTTTACCTCTTTTCGTCCCACTTGGACTAATTATGTATTTTCTTGAGTTTAACTTGTTATTTAAATAACTTTATAAGTCTAACATACTTATAAAACACTACTAATTGCTTAGATGTCAAAACATCTATCATTTTATTCTTTTATGCCATTTTGGCAAAATAATTCAATAAAGTTTCTAAAAACAGAAACCATTATGAAACTTGTTATTTTCAGTTCACTTGACAGTAATATATACCCAACACTTTATAAATGTTATTGGAATTAAATTCTACATTCACTTTTGTGCTATTTTTGTACGTATTAAAATTATCCCAAAGGTTGGAATCCACAATTCCATTCCAACATTACAAATTCGTTCCATGACTATTTATAACATTTATTATAAGCTTTCAAATCTCCTTTTGTATGTACACATGCCACCATTTTCCAAATAAAACTATCAAGTTATAATTCTCTTCTTGATTGATTTTGGACAAATCGGAAGAATCAACGACAATATTCATCATTTTCCAAAGACTTCATATTTTCAATTTACACGTCTAATGTAACTTATACTTATACTCATCATAATATAATTTTGTTGACTATAATTTCTCAATTTCAATTGTTAACTGTAACATATTCTGTAACACAAATGTTTAGCTTTTAACTTAACATGATTTTCATACAAACACTTGATCTTTCTAGTTTAAAAGCTTAGTGTATGCAAATTTCAGCAATAGCTTTAATTCCATTTTATGCTCTAATTTGACCAAATCAGAAAATTTAATCATTACTATTCATCATCTTCTCATCAAGAAGGCTAGTGAACAAACAACCTAAAATCCTTAATTAAACATCCACCCCAACAAGGTATATAGGTATCTTTGAGCTCATAACATGACATAATCAGAAAAATGAAGCCTAATTCCAACATGCATTAAAGATTCCAACTAGGGTTCCAAGAATCTAGAGCTTACCTTGAAGTTTCTGTCCAATTTCAAGAGGAATCTGAAATTTGAAGTTGCATTAACCTAGAAATTGGATTACAGGCTTTGTTCTCGGACCCTAGCACCACCGTCGGCCACTAATGGCCGTTGCCGACCATCACTGTCGCAGCACCACTGCCAAGAGCGGTTTTTCCTTCTTTTGAATCGCATAAGCTGCTCGGAAAACACGGCCTAGACCCGCCTCTCTCACTTATCTCGATCGGGTTCACACACACTAATGTTTGTGTCGATTTTCTCTTTTCTTCTACATGTTCCTGACTCTCAATCTCTCTCTCTCTCTCTGTTTCTGATTTCATATGCGTGGCCAAAAAGGGAAGAGGCAGCCCACAGATGTGTAATACCAGTTTTTAAATGGAAATGACAAAAATGCCCTTATTCCAGACTCAAGACTAAGACGAGTCTTCTTAGTCTAAGTTTTACTCGATTTTATAAGACTAAGACGAGTCCTCTTAGTCTAAGGAAATTTCCAGCTTTTCTCTTTATTCTTCCTTGACTTTACTAGGGCATAACTCCTTCATATGATGTCCAAATGTTACATACTTTACACCTCTAGAAAGCTGAGAAAGAGCTCTACAACTTTCATCTATTGACCTTTTTCTGTATCGTGATGGATTTTTCGTTATTAACCCTTGAAAATGACTCCTTGGTCATTTTTGTCACTTTTGGGCCATTTTAAAACCTTCATAACTCCTTCGTTACAACTCCAAATGGCCCGATTCTTTCTCCTATATTTTTGTTATCTCAAATACTAACAAAGTCATCTTGATAACCTCTTCCTAATTCCTGTTAGATTTTGAGATATTAATTTTTAAAGATTTACAATTATTCTTTTCACTTTTAGTCCCAACTTTCCATTTTAGCTCTCGGGTCTTTAAATCAAATTTTCAAATGATATAATACTTCATTATGACTTCAAAAACAATATTAAAACCAGAGTTTCCATATTTTCAAATTCTTTCACCATATTGGCCTTTTGTATTATACCTTCGATATACGTAAACATTAAACGTTTAGACCTCAACTATACTTATATTTATCTATTCCTTTACATAAAATTTTAGTTGTCACAGTCTTTATCTTCAAACTTCTTCCATTTTGTACGCTTTTAGTCCCTGTTTACATCATTTCTTTCCAAAGAAGCACTGACACAAAAAGTGAGAATACCACAACATATATGATATAAATTCACCAAGAATATGGCTCAACAACGACTAAAATACTTGATATTACTAGGCATTGTCACAACATATCTTGGTGATTTTATATCATATATGCTGTAGTATTCTCACTTTTTGTGTCAGTGCATTTTGGAAAGAAAAGTAACAAACAGGGGTTAAATGCGTACAAAATGGAAGAAGTTTGGAGATAAAGACAAAAATAGTCGCCTGAACACACGCGCCGTAGGGAAGTATGAGGGCGCACCGCGCCAAGTTAACGATAAGGCGATGGGAAGAATTCAAATGACGAAAAAACGGGGATAACCCTACACGCGCGCCGCGTATATCAGAGCTGCGCAACGCGGTCACTTATTTTCCACAACTATAAATACAGGCCATTAGGTCGAAATCATCAGGCCAAGAATGACCCATAAGGTGGATCTGAGGCTTCTTTGACTCCAAGTTTCGGTTTTCAGTCGCCATTCGTGGTATTTATGTTTCTTCACTTAGTTTTCATATTAGTTCAATTGTTTTAGTTGTTTAGCTTGGTGTTTTTGGGTGTGACAACCATTAGCGTTAGGTTAAAGTTTATGATTTTCGTTGTTTACTGTTTTGGATACTTGGATCTGAGTTTTATGCAATTAATCATTCGGTTATATGTTTATTGGTGTTTTTGGTATTTTTGGTGTTTGAATGCTTTATGCTTGTGAGATTGATCTTGTTTGTTTCTGTTTCTGAATTATACTTCTGATTTCAGTAAGCAAGCTAGATTAGGTTTAGTTTAAGTTCCATTTAAGTTTATGCTTGGAATTGGTTTTTGTTTGGATTTTGGTTTTTGGACTGCTTTTGGGAAAGTAGAGATTGATCCCTCTTGTTGTAGCGTGACACTACAACTGGTAATCTATCACCTATCTTGACCACGAAACTCCTGTGGATCGACCCTGACTTCCTCTGTACTAAGTGAGAGTGAGGTTTTTATTATGTTTGACCGCATGACGACCGCTGCGATGTCAAATTTTGGCGCCGTTGTCGGGGAGTTGTGAGCTTAAGAGTAGGTGATCTGTAGGGAGTTTAGTTTCTGATTTTTAGTTGAGTTTTGAGATTTGATTTTAGTTAGTAGTCTTGTTATAGTTTTGACGGGCGTGTTGCACTAGTGCATGCGTACCCGTCGGGGTGGGCAGTTATCACCCTTGCTTTTTGACTCGGAAATCGAACAAATCGCGTGCAAGAACCGTGCACGTAGCCGCTTACATAAGATCATTCCTAGTTGTGTTAGTTTAGAGGATGTTACTAATGAGCCTGTGGGCGAGGTAACAGAAGGGGGAGTTCCATTTGTAACCCCAGTGTCAGAATTCCATTTTGGTAGTACGAGTGCTACTGGTGGTGCGGTTTCAGCCCCCGCATCGATACCAGCATGCACTCTACCTTCAGTTCCACCATTTCAACAACAAACCACCAACCCTTTTTCAGCTGCTACGGCTTGGGGAGCGCCGACCCGAGATGGCAACCCACCACCTAGACAGCAAACCACCATTTCCCAACCGCAACAATCACAACCATTATAACCACCATACCAACCAACCATCTTTAAACCACAACCCACTTTGCAAACCTTACCATAACCTACCCAATATGTGTAATCACAACAACCTCCACCATAGCAATATCAGTACCAGGAGGTCGAACACGGATACGACGAGGATAATGAAGGCTGGATTCCTCCACAGCAGCAGCAACAATGGAATCGAGGTCGGGGACCTCAGCAAAGAGTACAACAACAACAGCAAGCGCAAGGTCAACAAGGGTACAACAATAATCATCACTATGACGGTAACTTTGTTCAACCTTTATACTTTGCACAACCAAGGGGGCAATCGGTTGCGTCGCACTTCCAACCGCGGGAGTATGACGATTCATCGCCCATTTATATTCCTGATAATGTGGATACTCAGACAGAAATTAGGCCACAGCTTTTAGGTATATTTCATGAATTTAGGGGTTATAAACAGGATGATCCATATAATCAATAATATGAGTTCATAGCTATAGCGAATGCTAATACCCCTAGGAACACAAATAAGAACATCTTTAGATTGTGACTGTTCACATTCACTTTAAAAGACAAAGCGAAGTACTGGTTTACATCTCTTCAGTCTAATAGTATCATCACATGGGAGCAGCTGAAGGCTAAGTTTCTACAAGAATTCTACCCGGCGAGTAAGACTACAGAGATTAGGTGAGCCATCCAAGATTTTCAGCAGAAGACTGGTGAGGCATTTCACGAGGCTTGGGATCGTTTGAAGGAATTGATGTGTTCTTTCCCTTTACACGACATCCCAAAGTGACAGTTAGTAAGGTTATTTTTTGAAGGGGTGAATGAAATGAACCAAATGATGATCAATGCATCATCTAGTGGTACCATCATGATGCAAGATCCTGATGAGGCTTGGCAATTTCTAAAATAGCTTAGCAACGGATCAAAAGTGAATTTTTCCACTAGAAAGCCGGTAAGAACAGCTGCTGTGGTAGGGGCAGACGCATATTGGAAAAAAGAGGTCAAGAAAGAGATTAGGTTGTTGAATAAGAAGTTTGATAGATTAATGTCTACCTTACAGAATGGGCCCCAGAATCAACAACAGGGAGGCCAGCAATGACACAGGACCCAGGAGGCGAATCAGGTTTTCGGTCAAGGTCAAGGGCAATACAACAATGGACGACCTTACAGACCATACAACCAGGGTTCTCAGAATTTCAACACTTAAAGACAGAATAACTATCAAGGACAGTCGTCCAATCAGCCCAAACAATTCCAACCCGCAAACAACAACAATTCAAGTAGGAGCAGTAACAATAATAGGGGGCAGTTAATAATAACAATGCCCCAGGAAGCCAAGAAGATCTGACTGTTAAGATGTATGAAATGTTCAACACCACTCAGCAACAATCTCAGGCTAATGCCAAAGCCATCGCAAACATGGAGAGGCAGATCGCTCAGATGGCTGAGGATCAAAGAAAGAGTGACAATGGTAAGTTGCCTAGTACTACGGAAATCAACCCAAACCATACTCAACGGGCAGGAAAGGAGCACGTGAATGCCGTCGAGGCCGAATGGAGGAAGGTGACTGTAGAAGACTTACTAGGATATGAAGATGAAGCTGAGGTTGAAGGGAAGAGTAAAGATGAAGAAGAAGTTAAGGTTGAAGAAGAAAGGAAGAGATCCAAGTTGAGAAGGGAACTCAAAATAAGGAGGACAAGGAGGTCCAAGAGGAGGAGCAGCCAATGGTGGCTGGCATTAAACAAAGGAAGAAGAATAAGAAGGAAAAGAAAATGCAGGAAGTGCCAAACAAATCAACTGGGCCATCAATGAATCAACCCCTATAGGATGAGCTAAAGAACGCTCCTGAAGATACAAGAATTCTTCAGGAGATGTGTGAGAAAAATGGAAAGAGCAAGACTCCCACACCTGATACGGTGAGGTTGACCATTAAAGCAAGTGAGGCATTGTTGGGGACACTGCCTAAAAAGGAAAGAGATCCTGGATCGCCGTTGATTACTATCACGGTGGGAGATGTGGTTATTAGGAACACCTTGTTGGATTAGGAGGCAAGTGTTAACGTGTTACCAGGGTATTTGTATGACAAATACAAGAATGAAGAGTTGGAGCCGGCAAAGACGGTATTACAACTAGCCGATCAGTCAACTAAGGTCTCACGGGGCATGCTAACAAATGTGATAGTAAAAGTTGGTGATTTCTTCTACCCCGTGGATTTCTTAGTTATGGAATACGAGAGTTTGGAGGACGCGCCCGTGCTGATCCTAGGACGTCTATTTTTGGCTACGGCGGGTGCTGTTATAGATTGCAAGACGGGAGATTTGGATATCTCCTTTGGGACGAGGAAACGCAGGTTAAATATGTTTGGGAGTCCCATATCTCTACCACAAGGGTGTGATGATAAGTATTGGAACAACAATCCGCTGATGGCACCAGGAACCAGAGATAAAGAAAATATATGGACCCAAGCAGGTGAAGGTAGAAAAGAAGAAATTTTAAGGGAGACAAAAGAACATCCGCTATCAACCATTGACAAGGTGCAGCTGCTTGACATGATGGAAATGATGGAATTAAAACATCAGCGATACGAAAAGGATGCCCGGTGTAGGGAGGTGAAGGTGTTCCAGCTCCTGGATGCGTAACAGCAGTGGATTAGCCAAGTCAGCGATCGGATGACGCAACTCACATCATTGCTAGCAACGATGGTTCACAACTTTGCACCCGAGATGAATAAGATGATGCCTTGGGAGGATCGTGAAGAGTAGGAGTAATCCGTCTGGCTGAAGATGTTAAACTTAGCGCTTGTTGAGAGGCAACCCATCCTTTATAGATAGGTATAGTGTATCTTAGGAATAATTAGGAGAATATTATCATCATCGTCACAGGTGTTATTGGTTCGAGGCAAGTGTGGGGTCACATGAAGGAGTTTGGAAGAATTGGATGCCGCGCCGCGGTATGGAGTTTGGCGCGCCACGCTTACGCAAAGCAGCCCGATGCGCAGGGGTTGAGTTGGGTACACGTGCGCCGCGGCTAGCCCTTACCCGCGTCGCGGGAAACAATCGGATAGACGCTTTATAAGGTTTTCATTTTCATCCGTCGCACACACAAAACTCCCACGCCGCGCTACAGAGCTCCGATCACCCAACTTATTTATCGTATATTTGATTCCTACGATTGAGGTATGTCATTCTAACTCGTTTTTACTAGTTAGAACAAGCAATTAGGCCATGAAATTGGATGATTTCTTGAAAAAAACTGAAAAACTTTGAAATCGGCAATGCTGGCTCGTAGGGTGTTTTGTTTGCAAAATAATCACCCTAGAGGGGCTAGTCACTGCTTAGGCTACCGTTTAGTAGTGTTGGATTGAGTTAACATGTGAAAATCATCGATTTGGGGTTTTGGTTTCGAAACAGCCTTCGACAAGCCGCACCATAGTTCTTGGGCCGCGCCGCGCCGCGATGGGGAAGACAGGGACTAAATTTGCAAATTTTTTTGTTTTGTGTGGTTTGTTTGTTTGTGTAGATGGCTTTCAGACGTGACCACCCTTTGTTTCAGTTCCCCGAGATATTAGAGAGTACTCCCGAGTACGTTGCACGGAGGGACGCACTGATTTCCCGCCGGGTTCTCGAGGCGACCATTTTTTATCGGGATATTCTTGGGCAGGCCAGATTATGGGCCGAGATCAAGCCATTTCTTCATCGCACCTGGTCTGCTTGGGAGTTTACATTTACGTGCCATGGTTGGGAGAGGCTGATGACCAACCAGGACGACACAGTCTAGACGGAGCTTCTCCTGGAGTTCCTGTCTACAGTTCATTATGCACTAAGTGCACGGGAGGCACGAACCAGGCCAATTAGTTTCAGATTGGGGGGAGTCAGCAGAGAGTGCAGTCTCCGAGACTTTGGGAGGCGCATAGAGATTTATATGGAGGAGGAGCTCCAGGGCCGTCACTTCACGCCATTTCTTCGGGCGTGTATTCAGGGGCAGCCGGATCGGGCTGGCAATGCGACTATTTGGGCTACGATGTCCAACGTACAGTTCGAGGCGGGGTTGGCCAGGGAGAGCCAGCTCCATAACCCGCTTCACCGCCTCATGCACCGCATCATCTCCACTTCTGTTATGCAGAAGCAAAGGGGTGAGAAGATCTCTGGCGAGGATATGACATTCATGTGGGTGCTCCTCGATCCCACCAGATTCCTCCATCCACCGTATGCCTTGGCAGTTTCCCTATCCACCCGAGCAGTGGATGCATCCAGCAACAGCCCCTTGGCCGGCGGGCACTACATTACCCGCTTGGCCCGATCATACGGCTTGCTGACTGCCGACATCATAGCAACCTTGACGGCAGTATCGCCTGTGCGCACATCAGTCCGGTTCTTGGAGAACATGGGCCTTATCCATCAGCTGCAGGCGGGGCGTTATCTGAGGGTGGCGACAAAGGCGGCACGGGCACCCCGACCAGCCCATGAGGAGGGACCAGCGAGACGATGTCAGAGAGTTGCCGCACCACCAGTCGCACCAGCAGAGCCACAGCAGTCGGAGGAGATGACAACTATCCGACGATTGGAGGGCAGGGTTGCTGGTATTGAGGACCAGCTAGCATGGATTGGAGAGGTACTTCTGGAGATGGCCTCTCAGCAGGGACGACACCCCTGACCCTTCCCGACCCGAGCACACGATCATGAGGCAGGACCTTCCAGGCCACCCAGAGACGATTGATGTATTTTTCTTTTCTTTTTGGGATATCTGTACCAAACCTATGACACTATCTTTTTGTTTGTTTGTTTATATTTCATATTTTAGCTGTTTGTTTTTCTTTTTGCATTTGATGTTTTTGTGAGTGATGCATGTAATATCTGAATGGAGAATCTGTGGAGGAGTTGTTTCAGGAAAGTGTCGGGTCACCGTGCCCCTCCACTTGCCCTGATCACCGGCATGTTTTACTGTTGTGCTACAACTCCTGGAAATTCTGAATTGTGGAGATGTTCGTGTTTTTGAACCTGTGACAATCAAGCACCATCAAGCAGTTAACCGTCTAAGGGGTAACTCTTTCTCCCTAGTCTTGAAATAATTTTATGTACAACGGGGACGTTGTACGGTTTTAAGTGTGGGGTGTGGATGGTCGAAAGAGATTTTTTGAAATTTTTGCGAAAAAGATCAATTTTCAAATTTTTAGCAACTTTTTCAAAATTTTTAATGGATTGTAATTTTGAAACGAATGGGTTGTGAATGTTATAACATTGGTATTTTTTAAGAAATACTATTTAGTAGTTATCATGCTATGAGTTTAGTCAAATAAGTTTAGTTTTAGGAGTTAGAAGATTGAGATATTTTAGGATTGGGATTTAGGAAGGGACTGTCAATATGTGGCCTTTGTTGTTCGAGCC
This sequence comes from Cichorium intybus, assembly GCA_023525715.1. Classification (NCBI taxonomy): domain Eukaryota; kingdom Viridiplantae; phylum Streptophyta; class Magnoliopsida; order Asterales; family Asteraceae; genus Cichorium; species Cichorium intybus. The sequence goes on from CM042011.1 coordinate 148,757,829, forward strand.
GGTAAGTCTAAAATGGGTGGGACTTATGCACCTTGCCACCTAAGATCGTCTGGTTTGGGATGGTATTTCTGAAAGCTCGTTACACGGACAACATCGAAAGTCATGGATAGTCTTTTAATGGCCTTTAGAATCTGAATGAGTATGTACACTCCATTGTGGATAGAAAATTTGTAATCAAGGGTTCTTTAGAAAGTCATGAATTCCAAAGGATATTCTGGTTATGTTTTCACAAACTATTTCACTCTAACTCCTGGGGCAATAAGCTTTGAAATTGAACACATTCAAAAATTGTTTGAGTCGTAGTTAGAATTTGTTAAAAACTCTCTTGCTTGGGGACAAGCAAGGCACAAGTGTGGGGTGTTTGACAACGCCTAGTAATATCAAGTATTTTAGTCGTTTTTGATCCCCTATTCTTGGTGATTTTATATCATATATGTTGTGGTATTCTCACTTTTTGTGTCAGTGCATGTTTGGAAAGAAAAGTAACAACAGGGGTTAAATGCGTACAAAATGGAAGAAGTTTGGAGATAAATACAAAAACAGTCGCCTGAACACACGCGCCGCAGGGAAGTATGAGGGCGCGCCGCGCTGAGTCAACAATAAGGCGGTGGGAAGAATTCAAATGACGAAAAAACAGGGATAACCCTACATGCGCGCCGCGGATATCAGAGTTGCGCAACGCGGTCACTTATTTTCCACAACTATAAGTAGAGGCCATTAGGTTGAAATCAGCAGGCAAGGAACGACCCATAAGGTGGATCTGAGGCTTCTTTGACTCCAAGTTTCGGTTTTCAGTCGCCATTCGTGGTATTTATGTTTCTTCACTTAGTTTTCATAATAGTTCAATTGTTTTAGTTGTTTAGCTTGGTGTTTTTGGGTGTGACAACCATTAGCATTAGGTTAAAGTTTATGATTTTCGTTGTTGACTGTTTTGGATACTTGGATCTGAGTTTTATGCAATTAATCATTCAGTTATATGTTTATTGGTGTTTTTGGTATTTTTGGTGTTTGAATGCTTTATGCTTGTGAGATTGATCTTGTTTGTTTCTGTTTATGAATTATACTTCTCATTTCAGTAAGCAAGCTAGATTAGGTTTAGTTTAAGTTCCATTTAATTTTATGCTTGGAATTGGTTTTTGTTTGGATTTTGGTTTTTGGACTGTTTTTGGGAAAGTAGAGATTGATCCCTCTGGTTGTAGCGTGACATTGCAACTGGTAATCTATCACCTATCTTGACCACGAAACTCCTATGGATCGACCCTGACTTCCACTGTACTAAGTGAGAGTGAGGTTTTTATTATTTTTGATCGTATGAAGACCGCTGTGATGTCAACGTTATCAATACACTAACAAGAATTTCAAGATTAGGCCTAGATAACAACAATTTTGACTGACCTAAGCAGATCAAATACACGAACGTATAGATCTAAAAAATGAACGAATAGTAGTTGAAAAAACGATCTAACCAGATCTAGATGAATACTGGCAGAATGTGGCAAGAACTGACAGAAACCACCCGAACGTAGATCAGTAAACAAAATGACAAGGAAAAAGAATTGCAAGAGGATGAATAATGGTAGACAACAAGATACCGACACTGGAGTACGACAGGGATGAGCTACCTACTGCTGTCATACCATCTTAAAACTGAATGAACCTTTTACTTAGCAAACAACACATCATATTACAATGATCCTCAGTACAAATCACTTACTATACGCTCAAAACACCACACTCTAACCTGATCTAACAGAGAAACTAAGAACACAACAATTTCATGAACTCTAAACGAAACCCTAAGCAAGAACAAACAAGATTCGTTTATTGAGAGGAAAACAAAGAGACTACGCCCTAAAATATCTTAATAATGATCGTAACTGCATTCAACCAAGCTTATATACAATTGGGTTGACGCGCAGACCTAAGCAAGGTCCGCGTGTTTTTAACTATCATTAAAACGAGCTGTAGTTCACCACCTTGCAGCTTCTTGCTGAAAGGTTTTTTGCAAATCTATGAACTAAAACCCTAAGTTCACATTCAACCTAAATTGGATCTATGTTTTCTAACTTTGAACATATAAATAATTCCTAAAGGCCAACAGAAAAATTACTAAAGAAATAAATCAGAAAAACTAACCTTTAGATTTAATCCTGAAACTAGCAGCACAAGTGTCCTGCCTCAAATGAGATCACACCCAGGGAGCTTAGAAGTAGGTCATGAAATACAGAGAGGGATGAGAGTAAAATGGTGAATAAAATAGAGGGTTTGGGGCTCCATATTTATAGCCTCCAACAGATAACCATATAAGCCTTTAGAGATAAACATTTTTGAATTCAAATACGATAGACATTTATCTTATCAATTCAAACCTATTTATCCTAACTTATTAATTTCGAAATTATATATTATCCTACACATAATTCGCTGGTTACTCCAGCTGCTATATTTGTCACTTACTCAAATTGAATAATTACAAACTAGCCCCTGCACCTTTAATTAATTAAATTAATCACCAAATTAATTCCAATTAATTCTAGATTAATTTCTAATTAATTAATATAGTTTCTAATTAATATATTATCACTTTAATATATTAATAAACTATTTATTTTATTTCTATTGATTTATTAATTATATAATAAATCAATGTTTCTCTCTCCTGGAATTTCTGTCAAACCTCTAGCTATGAGGGCAATCCAAATGGACTTTGCTTCTATTAATTAGATAAATACAAATTATTAGTCATGGCTTAGACACCTAATCCAACAGTCTCCCACTTGGATAAGTCTATGACTATAATTACCAATTTAACCTCTAATTAATTAGCAAGCTATAGCTTCCTAGAAACTGCTGCTGAACTTTAACCCAGTCACTTCTGTCCATAGATAAGTGATCATATGATCCTCCGTCCAACAAGATATTTTTCAGACTCAAGACATGGATTAAGATCAATCTCGGTCCGATACTCTGCTTCCCTATTTCTGATTTGCATATGACTTTAAGACTACTAATTGAACACATCAATTCAGTCCTGGTTGGCCAACACTTTCAGTCAACTTCAAAATCATCGAGAGGCCTACAAATATCTGTTTTCCATCAGGTTCAAGGAACGAATAAGCTTCGATTCATACGCTTTATATCTTTTACCAGTCAAATCACCCACAACAACACGTTTTATAACATCAAGTTACCGATGTGTTTTCGCATTATCAATGAGCAACTGCCTTGCAAATTATAACTCATATGTCTCCGCTTCAAGATCATAAGATGTTATCGTCTCAACATTGCTCGTGAAATAATCCATGAAGCAATCTTTTGAGCGTGTGTTTATCCAATAATAAAATCTCCATTTTCTATGTACTCATGAACGTTGTAGCAATGCTGTTGCTATGTCTAACTCTCTAGACAATCTACAAACCAATTCATGACAGTCTTCATTCATACTTACACCCAAAAAGTATGAGCGACTGTGGATATTCGAATAATCATATTACTCAGGAAGTAAACATGCAAAATGAAACACAATGATAAACAATTGACAAATAGCAGTAAACAATACTCATTAATAAATCTCTATTATTAAATCACCAAAGTCAATTACATTTACATTGTTACAAGTTTCAAAATCCTATCTAATTACAAAAACTAATATAATCTCTCAATCCTATGCTCCTAGCATGCTGATTGTGCTTGATCCTACTCAAAGCCTTTGTCAAGGGATCTGCAGGATTATCTTCATATGATACCCTCTTTACAAGGAGGTGACATTCTTCTACTCTATGTCGAATGTAATGGTACTTTCTGTCGATATGCCTGGAATTTCCAAGGTCTCTCGGTTCCTTTGTCAAAGCGACCGCTCCTTCGTTATCGCAGAACAGTTCCATGGGCTCCTAAATACTCGGGACTATTCCAAGGTCACCGATGAAGTCCTTCAGCCAAGCCGCTTCCTTTGACGCTTCACTCGCTGCTATGTACTCTGATTAGCAAGTAGAATCAGCCACCGTCTCTTGCTTGGAACTTTTCCAAGTAACCGCTCCTCCATTCAAAGGAAATACCCAGCCCGACTGAGAGCGACCGTTGTCTCTATCTGTCTGGAAGCTGGCGTCTGTGTACCCGCAAACTCTCAATGTATCACTGCCACCAAGGACTAACACCATGTTCTTTGTCCTCGCAGATACTTGAGTATATTCATAACAACTATCCAATGCGCTCTACCAGGGTTCCCCTGGTAACGACTGACCATGCTCAAAGCAAAGGACACGTCGGGACGAGTACATGTCATAGAATACATGATCGACCCTACCGTCGAAGCGTAAGGTACCCGTCTCATGTCTGCTATTTCCTCATCTGTACTCGGGCTTTGAGTCTTACTCAACTTTGCATTACTCTGGATAGGCAGCTCTCCCTTCTTGGAATTTTCCATACTAAACCTCTTTAGTACCTTTTCCAAGTATGTACTTTGACTAAGTCCTATTAGTCTCTTCTTCCTATCTCTCAGTATTCTTATCCCGAGAATATAGGCAGCTTCTCCTAGGTCTTTCATGGCGAAACACTTACCAAGCCAAGACTTGACATCTTGCAAGGTTGGAATGTCGTTTCCCATGAGCCAAATGTCATCAACATACATCACCAGAAAAGTGACTATACTCCTACTAGCCTTGACATATATGCAGGATTCATCTTTAATCCTAGAGAAGCCATACTCTTTGACTTTCTCATGGAAGCAGAGATTCCAGCTGCTAGAAGCTTGTTTCAATCCGTAGATTGATTTCTCAAGCTTACACACCTTATTAGGATGCTTTGTGTCTACAAAACCCTCTGACTGATTCATGTAAACATCCTCAGTCAACTTCCTGTTAAGGAAAGCGGTTTTAACATCCATCTGCCAAATTTCATAGTCATGAAATGTAGCTATGGCAAGCATTATACTAATGGACTTAATCTTGGCCACTGGTTAGAAGGTCTCACCATAGTCAACCCCCGGGGTTTGAGTGAAGCCCTTCGCAACCAGTCGAGCCTTAAAGGTGTGTACCTTTCCATCCATGTCGGTCTTTTTCTTGAAGATCCACTTGCACCCGGCTGTCTTTCGACCCGGTACATTGTCAAACAAGTTCCAAACTTCATTGTCATACATGGACTTGATCTCGCTGTCCATTGCGTCTTTCCACTTGGCAGACTCAGGGCCCACCACTGCTTCCTGGTAGTTAGCTGGCTCATCCAAATTTATCAGTGTCCTATCACTGACAAAGGTGTCACCATCCGTAGTTATATGGAAACCATAAAACTCGGGTGGCATGCTAACTCTACCGGAGCACCTAAGAGGTAATGATATATCTGTTGGACCAACAGAAACTCCTTCCTCTTGTTGGGTGCTAGTTTCTCCTAAGGCTGCGTCGTCAGATGATTCTTGAATTTCTTCAAGATCAATGGTACTCCCACTGTTCTCTTTGAAATGAGCTCTCTCTCTCTCGAAAGACTCCTCATCTAGCTACAAAGACCACGTCCTCGCTTGGTCTGTAGAACAAGTATCCAAAATACTGTTTTGGGTATCTAATGAATATACACCTTTCACTTCTTTCTACGAGTTTATCGTGAGTCTCTCATCTTACAAAAGATTCACAACCCCAGACTTTGATATGTGCTAACGAGGGAACTTTTCCTGTCCACATCTCATGAGGTGTTTTAGCAACCTTTTCAGTTGGGAAAAGATTGAGGATGTGGGTGGTAGTCTCTAAGGCATACCCTTAGAAGTGGATGGGAAGCGAAGCTCGACTCATCATGGAACGAACCAAGTCTAACAGGGTTTGGTTTCGCCTTTCAGCAACACCGTTCAACTGTGGTGTTCTGGGAGGTGTCAACTGTGAAACTATTCCACATTCCTTTAGATAGTCAAGGAACTCGATACTAAGATACTCACAGCCTCTGTTGGATCTAAGCATCTTTATCTTCCTGCCCAATTGATTCTCAACTTCATTTTTGAATTCTTTGAACTTTTCAAAGGTATCTGACTTATTCTTGATTAAGTAGATATACCCATATCTACTATAATCGGCAGTAAAGGTCACGTAGAATCGAGTGGCATCCCTTGTGGTAGATCTGAAGGGTCCACACACATATGTGTGTATGATATCCAACAGACATTCACCTCTTTCAAAAGACCCTTTGAAAGGTGACTTGGTCATCTTTTCCAACAGACAAGATTCGCATACATCATCCGACTTGAGATCGAATGATTCCAACACTCCATCATTTTGGAGTTGGGCGATGCGTTTCTTGCTGATGTGCCCAAGACGACAATGCCACAAGCATGCCTTTTCTACACCACTCGAAGAATCAATATGCAATACACTACTTCCTAAATTATCAACACAAGTCACTGTTTCATACATACCATCACAAGGTAAAGCTTTAAAAATAAGCACACATTCTTAAAGACAGAAATTGAACCATTTAAATTATCAAAAGAATAAGTGAAACCTTGTTTGAACAATGCATGAAAAGAAATGATGTTTCTTTCCATATCTGGCGAATAGCAACAATTTAGTAAATCTAATCTAACACCACTACTGAGCAATAAGTTATAAACTTCTATCTTGGTAACAGGTGACGATCTCCTGTTGCCCATGATTAAGTTTATTCTCCCGTGCTCCACCTCCCTACTTTCCACTAGGCCCTACAAATCAGAACAAATGTGAAAACCACATCCTGTATCAAGGACCCAAGAACAGGAAGATGATGAGTTATTAGAGATAGTGTATATACCTGCTGACGATGGCTTCACTTTGCCATCTTTGATGTCCTGCAAGTATTTCAGGCAGCTTCTCTTCCTATGACCCTTCTCTTTGCAATAGAAGCAGTCGGCATCTTTGGGATTTGAGACATAAGGAATGCCGGAAGACTTGGGTCTCGGGACATTACTAGATGACCTGACTTGAACCTTTTCCCTCCAATTCTGCTTGGGAGGGCCCTTTCGTTTCTTTCATTTGCCTTGACCAATTGCCAAGACGGGCGGATTCACTGAAGGTACAATTTTACCCTTCAGCCCATCTTCTGCAGTATGCAGCATATTATGCAACTCAGCCAAAGAGGTATGAGTGTTGTTCAAATGATACGCCAGTGTGAACTAGTCATAAGAAATCGGTAAGGAGTTAAGCACCATGTCAATGCCTAACTCCTCATCGACTTGCATTCCTAACTTCTACAGCCTCTCCACATAACCTTGCATCCTTTGCACGTCAGTGCAGACAGACTCTCTATCCTTTGGCTTGCCGGTCATGAGGGCTCGGACAACTTCGCACTTCTCGACACGCGCTCACTTATGGAACTTTTCCGCGAGGTCCTTGTGCATCTCGTAAGGCCAGTAGTCCTCATAGAACCTTTGCAATTCGGGATTCATTGTGGCAATCATGATGCATGCCACTTTGGTCGCATCATCATAATGTTTCTTATACGAGGCATATTCCTCGGGAGTAGCTGTGTTGGGATTAACTTCAATGAGCTCAGTGTCAACAACATACTCTTTGTTCTCAAACCTCAAAGCCATTTTGATGTTCCTCATCCAATCATTATAGTTCGTGCCATCTAATGTCACTTTAGAACATAGTTAAAGGATGGAAGTAACATTACTGTTGTTGGAGTGGGGTGCGGATTGGGGAGCAGAGTTATCAGCGGAAGACATCTATAAAAGAATGTAGTTTTTAATTAGATATAAAATTCGTTAATATTAACCCAAGAATAATAATAAGGCTAGGACCCAACTATATAATTCATAACTTAGAAGAGGGATGCCGTAATCTAATTGTAAATTTTATAAAGGTAGGCGAATGACGATTCACCAATTCCACCACGGAAGATAATCATATTATAGTGAAATTCCTAGATCTTTTGAGATATATTGAACTGTTCAATAGCATGTTTAATCTCGGATATGCTCTACTGTTTGTGACTGGGATGCCGAGGATCACAAACTAGATGTGAATAACCATGCAAATTAGCTTGGTACTCTCAAAGTCAATTATCATCTCTAATTGATGTGTCGGTAAACCACACACGCTCCATCAACAATGATAAGATTGAGAAACCCATTGCAACTCTTTAGGAGCCCCTATTAGTGTGCCGGTAAACCACACACGCTCCACTAATGTCTCATACAGTGCAATGTACAATTTCATGGATTAGCATCTTTTCACATTTTTCCTAAAGTAACTAGATTGGAATTTTATAAAACTGTTCCAGTACTTTGATTAATAACATTATACTTTTAATGAGATTAAGCGGTCCTATCAAACCCGTTCGGCTAACGACCCTCCACTGATTAAGAGAGCGGTGGGTTAGAGTGGACACCCATTAGACCGCCATTTTATAGGCAGTCTCCTTATACCCTCCTTATAGATGAGCTTCGTGAATGAGGCCTACTAATGATTTGACTAACCAATTTATCTTATACATATAATATTAACTTTTAATTATAATATATATAATATGTATTTTAAACTTTTGAAATATTTCTGGTTTATCTATTTAATTTTCGAAAAATTAACTATTAATTTTAAAATTAAATTTAAACCTTTAAATGATTTAATTTTTCTTTTAATTAAACAATTAATTAAATTAATTAAATCCAGATAGGTATCACAAATTAATCAAATTAATTTAAACCTATCTTAAACCCCTAAATTTCGAAATATAGCAAGCAATGGGTTTAAGGTTATCTAATTATTAAATAATCACAGTCCAAAAATAGAATACCTTCTAAAACCCTAAGCAAAAATCGAAAATTTAAAGGGGAGGGGGGCTAGGGTTTCAAAAACCCTAACCCTAAAAATCGATTGGCACAAATTAGGTTTATAAGCTTTAAACCCTAAATTTTAGGAAAACAATTATATCAATTCAACTAGAAAACAACCAAATAGCTCTGTTACCACTGGAAGGTTTTCTGCAAATCTATGAACTAAAACCCTAAGTTCACATGCAACCTAAATTGGATCTATGTTTTCTAACTTTGAACATATAAATAATTCCTAAAGGCCAACAAAAAAAAATACTAAAGAAATAAATCAGAAAAACTAACCTTTAAATTTAATCCTGAAACTAGCAGCACAAGTGTCCTGCCTCAAATGAGATCACACCCAGGGAGCTTGGAAGTAGGTCACGAAATCCAGAGAGGGAGGAGAGTAAAATGGCGCAGAAAATAGAGGGTCTGGGGCTCCCTATTTATAGCCTCCAACAGATAACCAGATAAGCTTTTAGAGATAAAAAACCTTTTTTAATTCAAATAAGATAGACATTTATCTTATCAATTCAAACCTATTTATCCTAACTTATTAATTTCGAAATTATATATTATCCTACATATAATTTGCTGGTTACTCCAGCTGCTATATTTGTCACTTAATCAACTATTGAATAATTACAAACTAGCCCCTGCACCTTTAATTAATTAAATTAATCACCAAATTAATTCCAATTAATTCCAGATTAATTTCTAATTAATTAATATAGTTTCTAATTAATATATTATCACTTTAATATATTAATAAACTATTATTTATTTCTATTGATTTATTAATCATATAATAAATCAATCTTTCTCTCTCCTGGAGTTTCTGCCAAACCTCTAGCTATGAGGGCAACCTAAATGGACTTTGCTTTTATTAATTAGATAAATACAAATTATTAGTCATGACTTAGACACCTAATCCAACACTTCACTTCACCCCTTCAGTTTATTTCTATGATAACTTGTCATTTTCTACCCTCATTTCCTGCATTTCAACATTTCAAGTTAATACCACAATTATACAAATAATCATTTGTTAACTTTAAATATGACTGAAATATGTTTAAATATTTCAACACAATTCTCCATTTAAAACACTTCCAAATCGCAAAAGGACAGCTCAAAGGTGAAGAACGCCTACGTGATTCATAAGTGGAATTAATGAAGCACTTCAAAAAGATCAAAATGGACTTCTCAAATTCGTGTTTCTCATTCAAAGTGAAAGTTCTCCTCTCTCTCAAAACTTTTCGCCAATGAAGGTCCGAGACCTAGATCTAAGGTTTCATCGAAGTTTCCCAACTTAGTTGATTTATCCCTTCCGCTTATGTTTTAATCTAAATCTACCCTATTTGGAAATATGTCAACATTTAAGGTCTCCCACTAACCATATCAACCATATTCGCATGTATAATACCTACGACGCTATTTTCTCTTAAATAATAATTCAATTATTTAAAAACTTACTCCAATTTCCTGATGTTACATATGTAAAATGAGTTGAATAAAAATAACTATACATAATCTTTACTTAATACACCCCTATAATCCAAGCTGTAGGTTCTTGAATTCTTAGACTCGACTTGAACTCGAAAAATAATTGCAATGGTACTAAGCCTTTCGTGAATATGCAAAATTGACGAGAATACTGCATAGTGGCGGACCCACAAAAAATGGACATGGGGGCACTGATGAACACATTTTTTTTAGACGAGGGACACCTATATATAAAAAAAAAATTACTCTACGGGGTAAAATTTCAGGAGGAACACGGGTACACCCGGGCACCCCCTGGGTCCGACCTGAGACTGCACATATAGAACTCTAACATGACAGAAACTCTGAAAGGCGAAGGCAACTTGTTTCCTAACAAAGTGTATCTATTTTCACATGCTTGCACTACAAGAAACACAAGCAATACCGGCGACGCCATTAGCTATCTTTAGCGGCGACAATTGTCGCCGCTAATAACCCCAATCCTTGTAGTGTTGATTTTTTGGTGTCGTATTAATTCAAAGCTAATTACTGATATTATTATAAAAAGGAGATTACGAAACCTGTACCCTCATCAATGGCGTTACATAAACATTGACAAATCCATTTTTCCTTTTTTTTTTAAGTGTTGCGTTGTTTTCACCGACTGATTTTTTCCATTTCTGTCTTCAGTGTCGTTTTAATTTCTTTTTCCAGCTTTTCGTGCCAATCTCCTTTGTCTTCTATCTTGTTTCTTTTTCAATATGTTTTCCACAAAACTCACAGAGGCTGGTATCCGTTGTTTGAAAACACGTAAAGCTCCATCACTCATACATATGATAAACGAATTACACTTGCATGTTGTATTTTTAGTTGTTTTTGTTTTCTTCGCTATACTCGAGCATGAACGTGTTATTAAAGTTAAAAGTCTCTTTTAGAAAAAAAAAAAAAAAAAGACTAACCTTATCACCTTACCGTCCATGCCCGATCGACACCTGCTATATATTTATATTAGTTTCTTGACGGAAAATAATTCCATTAACATATGAATAATTGAGGGGGGTTTCGGTTACTTTATTAAACAAAAAACTTTAAATTGTATTAAACGACTATAAGTTTACATATTTTTTGTTTAATCATTTGGAGGTTTTTATTTTTATTTTTTTTAGTTTAACCATATAAATTTGAACTATAAAGCCATATTAACCGGATACAAGGGGTTTTCCCTATAATATTGTTGATGTTACAGATATTTTTTATATCGTACTCATATATTTCCATAGATTATGCCTCATCGTATGTTGTACTCTTATATATTTCATAATGCAGAAAAATATACTGTCCAACAATTTCGAGTAACCGTTAAATCGTATGACTCAGTTTTATTTAACATAAATCCACCCATTTCCGGTTACACCGATCCACATCGTCAACTATAATAATTATCTCGAGAGCTAGCACTTTTTACAACAAATTAATGAAGAAAACACTACCGGAAAAAGGCCAATAGAATACGGGGATCAAATACGGTTATTTAGAGTCCCGTAGTAGAATAAGTTTTATTGGAATAGAGTACGGTTAAAGAGAGATTAAAATACGGGTGATATGATGCATATTAGATAAATGGTATAGAGTACGGTTGAAGAGATATTAAAATACGGGTTATAGTGTGTGTATTAGATAAAGGATGTAGAGTACGGTTGATTAGGTATGTATAATGTATTATATGAGGGTTATATAGTATATGAGATTATATAGTACGGATACTTACGACCGTATTATATGAGATTTCAACCGTATTATATATGAGCGTCCCAAACACTTTGTTTACTTTCAGACATGGTTTATTAGGAGATTATATAAGCTACCGTACCAATTGATCTTATACTTCACGGTTATCTTATGGATCGTATATAATTTATTCTCCCTAATTAATCTTATACTTGAGTTCATTGAAAATTTGGATGCGCAATAATTCACAAGAGGCGTTTCGAGTTCATATACACGAAAACCGATACAACCAACTAAATTCGTGTATGGAATGTTGGATTTCTTAGGAAAGCCAAAAAAAAATTGTGAATCTCAGGTATACATATACCACACCACACCTAAATTAGACAATGATGGACGAAATGGTGGTTTATTTCTAACCGTGTAAGTGGTTAATATGATTGATTGAATAATTCAAGGATAGTGTATATGAAGTCATGACTAAACAATAAGACGGTTGCGACTAAATAACCCAAAAGAAAATTTGTGATGAGATCATATCCAATCAAATAATATGAGTTAAACTTTTAATACGATAATATATATAATGCTGTAATATTTAATAATAATAACAATCTTTCCGTTAATAATAATTTAAAATTTTTTGAATTGAAAGAGCCTTCGGAAAAATATGTGATTGTGATTGCTTATTTGCTTATTTGCTTGGACCCAAATTACAAAACTTCCAACGTCACTCCGTCACTTCACACTCCGCCAACACAATTACGATGTCGCCGGCCACACCGCCTGTTCGCCACCACCGTTAACGTCGCTGGCCACAATGCCAGTTCGCCACCACCATTCCAACATCGTCGGCCACTCAGTTCTACCCCTCCCATCGGAAACTCGACATCATTTACCCATCTACTTCATGGTAAGTTTATCTTGATTTATGTAAAATTCGTATTATTGTATATGCGTGGATTGATAAGCAACTTAACTTAAATGATGAAATGAGTACTTATTTGTATTGGAAGAGATTCTAGACAACTCGCATGATTGGTTTTTAGTTCCTTATTGGAAATCTTAATGTTGAACACCATATGTTCGACAAAATGCCAAATAGAACATAATGGAATTTTCACTTTTGTTCGGCGTGTGTAACGAGTTCACGAAAAAGATTAAAGGCGAAGTGAACAGGTACTGTTCTTAAATAGATTCTTTCACCTGATATCAAAATTTTTATGGATGAATTAGGATAGTACTTGAATTCGTTCCTCATAGCATCGAATTGTTAACCAATTATTGATGAAATATGTAGTGGATAAAGTTAGAGTGGTTGAGACCACTGGATATTATTCTCTTTATCAAATTAGCAACCTGAAACCCTAATACGAAAGAAGGAATAACGAGCCCCATTGCTCTTCATCTGAGCTTGAAAGAAAGAAGAATGTTACTGTTATAAATTCAACATTGCTTTTTCTCATTAACCACTTGGAATTCAGAAAGATTCCTCCATTGTGTTAATTTATCTGCTTTCGGAAATCAGGATTTCCAACAAAGGATCAAAGAGTTGAAGGAGAAGACTGAAGAGCTCAAAGGGGTGAAAGAAGATCTAAAAGTTAGGTAACTGAGCAGACAACTTATAATTTTCTCATTAACCACTTGTAATTGAGAAAGCTTTTTTAAAATTCTAGTTTTTTCAGTTGCTTATAGGCACTTCTAATGAAGGCCCTGAGATGGTGAACTGGCGAATGCAGAACGAAGCAGACAACTGAGCAGCTATACAAGCGTGTGGATGGTGCATGGACCGAAGCTGAAGCTACATAAAAAAAAGGTTCCATTCTTTTTACCTTTTTAATCTTTTATTTAATCTTTATAATTTCTTTCACTTCAGTCTATAACCATCTTTCAGGTATCAGAGAATCTCAAGGAGAAGGTTTCTGCTGCTACAGTAGAGGTTTGTGAATCTATTTAGTTCCTCTTCTTTGAAGTTTGGACAGTTGTATGTTGCCATGTGAGATTGGATAATGAACTTAAGGGTTGTTTCCTTTTGACTTAATGCATACAGATATATAATGTTGTTTCTTTTCTACTTGGTACAATCAGAATGACTTAACAAATTAAAGTGATAGATTGGTCACTTTATGTGTTAAGACCCTCCCTATTTTAACATTAATATTGCCATTGTTTATTATTTTTGAACTTCTTATGACAACCTAACAAAAAGGGGAATTTAATCTATTCAAATTTGTTGCATTTGATGTTAATATAATACGGTTGATTTATCATATAGTACGGTTGGAGTGTTGTATTAGATGTATCAAATATAATACGGTTGATTTATCATATAGTACGGTTGGAATGCTGTATTATATTGGATGCAGTAATATAATACATCCATCTATTAATACGGTTGATCATTTGTATTATATTAACCATTTCAACCGTATTATATATGCCTTTTTCTAGTAGTGAAAAATTGCATAACATTGCGATAAACATAAAAAAAAAAAACTCACATTTATTAAGCTACACAAAGTATAAAAAGCTAGCTAGCTAGCAATTATTATTTGAACCAAAAAAAGCAACAATACACGACGATCTTAGCCAAGAGGTTACATTATATATTGTTACAACGATGAGACGATACGATAAGTCAACCAAAATTAAACACACCCGATTTAAAAAAAGATAGAATTTATCATGATCCTACGCTCTTATTTATTTTCAACCATTCAACGTAATAGACATATTAAATAATACTAAATAGTATCACGTCAATAAAACATGCAACATACTGAAAGGTACAAACACTCGTACAGTTTTACAATATAATCATATGCGAGGAGAACACTCAATAATAAAATCACAAAGAGATGACGTTCGACATGGCGAAGTGTGTATTCTAAGCAGAATAGGGTACCCGATGACCCATTTTTGTCCAAAGCCAAGGCTTTTTGCGGTCCGGGTCAATGAAAGAATGATTCAGAAACGGTTCAACTTCACGGTCACTTAGTTGCTTCCCCCACCATACACGTTTATCCGCCCAACTCCCGGGGCCCGAACATCTGCAATTATTTTACCAATCGACTGTCAAAATCTTATAAGTTATAATAGCAATAACTCATATGTCGTGTTCTTTTTCAAATAAAAAAATTGAGCAAAAACAACTCAATTGAAGGAAGTAAATATGTTTTAGGACTGTTTGATACTTGCTGATTAAGTAAGCGTTGACCGACTCAATGTCGGACCTAGTCAGATTCATCCTGAAGCTGACCGGGTAAAGGTAAATTTTAGGGTTTTGAACTGAGTTAGAATCTTATAAGTTAAAATCTTATAAGTTATAATAGCAACAACTCATATGTCGTGTTCTTTTTCAAATAAAAAAATTGAGCAAAAACAACTCAATTGAAGGAAGTAAATATGTTTTAGGACTGTTTGATACTTGCTGATTAAGTAAGCGTTGACCGACTCAATGTCGGACCTAGTCAGATTCATCCTGAAGCTGACCGGGTAAAGGTAAATTTTAGGGTTTTGAACTGAGTTAGAGGTAAATTTTGGGATTATCAAACGGTCTGACACGGACCGAGTCAGAAGTAGCATCTTTCTGAACCAATAAAAAGCAAATCAAACAGCGACTTCATTGATTTTTTCCATCCATTTCCTAATACGTGGCGACATTTATTTTAAGAAAATAAAAAATTATTATCCAAACTACATGATAGCCATGCTGTTTCTTTTTTACTTTATTTTATTTTACTTTACTTTATTTTACTTTATTTAATATTATTATTATTTTTGTTTTTTATTTTTATTTTTTTATTGAGCTTAAATACTTAATCTACGCAACTATATACGTATTTTCCTTTTTTACTTAATTTGAACATAATAACATAATGTGTTAAACCAAAAAATCGTACTTAACTTCTTAGGTATTTCCTCTTCTTTTAACTATCCCCGTATTAAAATTGATAACGCTAAGAATTGTTTTTAGAATATAAGGGTAAAATGGTAATTTACTTGTACTCGTAAAAGCAAGCACTTTTCTCATTCTCATGGTTGCCCCAGTTATGCCAACCCTCGTGCTTGATACATTCATCAATGTATGTGAATGCAAAAACCACCCTACTGAAAGGTCTCCATGGCCGCCCAAGATATGAACAGTGGTGTCCTCCGGTGCCTGTTATCACGCACCTTCATCCACAAAAATACAAAATTACATATATTGGACATAATATGATTATTTAATGTTTTTAATTTTTTTTTTTGAAAAACTAACCTCAAAAATACAAAACCAGTTGTCTCTTGAGCAGATGTTCTAGAATGGGCAGTTACGTAACCAGCTGCTTTACAATGGATCTGACAATGTTCGAATAAAGCTGTGCTATTACCAAAAATGAAGTCCACACTTCCCTCGATATAACAATCTTTATAGTATTGCTTCCCGATATGCGAATAAAGGGTATCCTGTAAAAAAAACCTTAAAATTTCAAAATTCCTTACCACCCAATTGCTAGATTGCTATGAAAATTTGTTAAAAGTTTACCTGAAATCCAAGAAATCTGCAATTGTAGAAAGCACAACGTTCAGCTGAAACTCTGACAGCCACAGCTTGGTGGGAACCCTGAATAAAAGAGTTGACGTAAGATATAAGTTTTTGTTGTAATTGAAGTAATGGAAGAAGAAATGATACCTCGCGAGCATTGTTCTCAAAAGTGATGTTTTCAGCAATGAAGTCATCTCCTTCAATAATGGCACTACCACATCCAAACGTTCCCGTTCCAATCAGGCTTGACGGCTGTGCAATATGAGCAGATGTAAGTGGTGTAAATCGGGGAAGTATCAGATTCTATATGTGGAAACAGGCTGTTTTCGAATAATTAGTAGCAAAAGTATATGTTCGATTCGTTTATGATCGTACGTCAAGTAAACCTGAAGTTAACTCGAAGTGAACTAACAAAACTAATCACAAATTTGATAGCACTTATCGACAGATCAACCATGGAATGTTAATGAAAGGATTATCGTTACTGATTCTAGGAAGAACTCGAACCTGGTGATGCTCAATTTTGGAGGCGCAGTTGAACCAGGTAATAATAGTGAGTTCAGGGTGGACGCCGGTGATGGTAATGAGATTTTTCCGCTTTGGTATGTGGATCGGCTGCAAGTAGATCCCCGGAGACACGCTGATATAAGTTCGGGAGGTGTTGTTGAGTGGTATGCTATCGATTGCTTCTTGCACCGTCCAGTAGTTACCAGTTCCGTCCTTGGCGACCTTGATTACTTTAGACATTGCCACCGCCTGTAACTATACCTTCAATACAAAGTGGTGGAAGGTATTGTTTGAGTGATGAGAAGAAAGCTATGAAATCCATGAATTTATAGTCACAATGTGGAGAATGTGGCCCTCATATGCAATAAATTAAGTGAGATATTCTCCAATGAAAAATGCGGTTCATAGTTCATACACCACCACCTTTGATCATCTGGTCGTCTTCTTAAATTAAAGTAGTAGATTATTTTAGTGGATAGATTTTATGATAATTATTATCCAAAAGTTTAATATAGTAATAAAATCAATTTAAACGAAATAGATGTATTTTAGATCAATGTTTATTAAAGATTAGTAAGTTATATAAAACAATAATTACAAGTTTACAACTAATATATATATATATATATATATATATATATATATATATATATATATATATATATATATATATATATATATATATATATATATATATATATATATATATATATATATATATTAGATTAATTTCTATTTTATGCGATTCTTTGTTTGTTTTAGTATTGTTTTTTTTTTTTGTTAATATATAGTGGTTAGTATTGACATGATCACCATATTGTCATATGTAAAAGACTTTGCAAAAAAAAAAAAAAAAAAATCCACTTTGTTATGATAGTTTGTAATGAAACTACAAATCTAATCAAGTTTGCATTTAATTTCAGATTTTTATCTGTGGGTTATTTCAATTTAATAATTTTGTGACATAATTTTGTCAAATACCAAAAATGGTATTCTTTTAGCTTTTTTTTTTTGAACGGCTATTTCTTTAGTAAATCTAACTACTGCACCCCATAAGAAAATTTTAAATTTAAATACTTTGTTTCAATCAAAACTTCAAACTTGGACCCCGGCCGGTAGAAGGACATATTTCCACAACACCACTAGGTCACATACTTTTGGTGTTCAAGAAATAGTTGCTATTTTGATTACCCTTTTCTAGTGTTTTGTCGTTTGTCAATAGAATGGTATTAGTTTTTACATGTGAAAGGGTAGTCGCTCAACGGATAAAAATTACTTTATAGATAACATGTTGATCTTTCCCAAGAGCTTACATCTAGGGGTGACAAATCGTGCTATCGTTTCGTGTTTTTAGCTAACACGACACGACACAAAACTTTTACTCACCCCAACACGACACGACACGATGTTGTGTTAGTTTTCCTTAACACAAACAGGAAAAAATCAAAAACACAAAAAACACGACAAAAGTTAACAAAAAAAATCATTTCCATAATGTCATCGATAAGTTCTCGCAAAAAGAAAATATAAACACGAGAAACACAAATTTAATGTCAAAAAATAACATAAAGCGGCATGGAACAATGTTAAATGACTTCAAACTTGTAACTCCATCGCTTCATGTGTAACGTTTCCCTTGCTATCAAATTCGATAATGTCTTCTGTAAGTTCTTGTAAACACAACTCTTTATCACCTACAAACATTATAATAAACATATTATAAATAGTTGATCTCTTTATACAAATGTTTCTACAATAAAACAATTTACATGTAATCCCAAACAACCAATCTTTTGTTCAAATTAGAGCTTCAACATTTTTATGTGTCATCAAACTTTGATATTGATCAAGAACACGACCTCCACTACTAAAGGTTGATGCAGATGCTACAGTGGAGAAAGGGACGCTTAAAATATCTCGAGCCATGGAAGCAAGTTCTAGATAACGATATTGATGAGCTTTCCAAAAAGAAAGAACATTTATATCTTTAGTTAAGTCACTTCTTGGGTCATCTAGGTACATCTCCAATTGTGATTTTTGAGACAAAGAAAACTCCTAAGTTTCATAAACTGTGAACTCCTATAAAACAAAATTTAATTAGTATAAGTAAAATAGCTTATGAATTAAACTAATAAAAATAATAATTAATTACTAAAAACAGTAGCAGTGATGTGGCTAATCGATTTGGTTAATGATCGTGTACCTTAGCAGTGATGTGGCTAATCGATTTGGTAATCTAGCAATCAAGTATCTGCGTCGATTTCTTCTTAGTAGCGATTGAGGTTGAGGAGCCATAGCAGGACACGAATAGAGATTTAGGGTTTACCGAATGTAGATTTGTGGTCGAGAGCTGTGACACCCCTCGCTAGGGTTTAATAATTTAAACATTTGTTTTCTAAAATGACTTCATTAATTCAAAAAGAAGTTTCATCATCGCGGAAATTAGGTCCCAAAACATCAAAAAGTTGTTTAATAATGTATAGCGAGGAGATATCATAATTCAAGTACAAAAACAAGGTTTAAATGGTCACACATCCCGTGGTCTTCTAGAATTCCCGCCTCGCCTTAAACTCCTAGCCTTAACCTGAGTACACATCAAAACAGTTAGGCAATGGAAATGCCTAGTGAGTTACCCGAGACTATCTTATTATGAGTGGAAAGGATAACCTTAACACCCGAGACAACCTCCAAAAATATCTCTTACACTTATATAGATTTAAGATAAAACATCGTAAGGTTTTCTCAAAATAGCAAGTCATGATATGCATATGCAATGCAACTATCCCCACCCATGTCCATCTCATAAAGTCCATCTCACCTCAATGGCACCCACCTAAGTTCACAAGCAAACGCACGGAGCATAATACTTGATTCCCGTATGGGTTGAAACTAAGACTAGTGGCCATTACACTAGCCTCATGAGGGGTAGCAACTCCCTCATGCAAATTCCCAAATGTCGGGAACTACTCCTCACCCTCTTTGTTTTAGAGAAGGGTTAAACTCATATAAACTCCTCACCCTCTTTGTTTTAGAGAAGGGTCAAACTCGTCATCAAGGCATCTCACGGTCAATCCCCATCCTACATGTAATGTAATGCATAAATAGGATGTCCAAATGTCTCTCAAAACCTCTTTGTATAATTTATAAGATTTACATTGAAAAAGACTCATTTTGATGTTATGCACACACAAGGTTTATGCAACATTTAACACATAGAAGTATGCATGATAGGTGTAATAAAACATCAAGTTAAAAGGGGGATGTGTACACCCGGTAACTCACCTTCTTTAAGTTCCAAAGGAATGTTATCTTCTTGCTTCCACTTCAATTAATCTCCTCCTATAAGAAAAATAAGTATCCATATTACAAATGGTTCTAGGACTAATTAAGCTTCACTAACTACGGTAATATCTTAGTTATACATTGTCTAAAAGTCGGCTTGAACCTTAGAACCCAAGGCCCAAACTATAAAGCTTAAGGTCTAAAAACTGAAAAACTGGCCAGACAGAGCTACACGGGGCGTGTAGCCCTACACGGGTCGTGTAGCAATGCAGGAAACCCAACCCGTGGCCTCCAGACCCCCTACACGGGTCGTGTGGCCTTGCACGGGTCGTGTAGACCTGCTGCAACTCCGATTTTTGGTCATTTTCACTCCTTTTCACCCAAATCAAGGTCCAACACTTCTCCAAACTCATAACCATTGAAATAACATGATTCTAATTCGAAATAATACATCATTACACTCTATTTAACCATCCAATATCATCTCCATTGAATCAAATCCATGTTATCATTCCAATTTACTTCATGAGCTAAGATCAAAGGAATATCCAATTCCATTCAACAACTTGGTCCATAACTAAAGGGATTCCTTCTTCCACTAATTGGAATCACTAGGAATTCACTTAAGCTCTTCATAGAATTCATTAAGATGTAAGTTGATCCAAATTATCAAGGTTCCACTCATAGGTGGGTTTTTCCCCAAAAATTAGGGTTCATGAGTATCAACCAACATTCAAATGATTCTCCAAGCATGAAACCATTGAATTGCAAAGAGATAATCATTAGAACTCATATGCTAAACCTTTGGGATCATAGAGTTCATCTCCCCCAACCATGAAACCCGAATTTGAACTCAATCTTCCCAAAATAGTGGGTTTCCAACATGGAGATGAGATTTCTTACCTTAAATCTTCAATGAATTGATATAATCCACTTAGATCTTGCTAGAATCAAGCTCTTCCACTTGAAACCCTGAAAATCGCCCTCCCTTCCTTGCTCTCCTCTCCAAAAGCGTGAACCACCCAAGAGAATGGGGTTTTCCCCCAATTTAAACTCCAGCTTGCTTATTTTCAAGTCTAGTCCCTCTAGAACTTAAATTATGACATATTTGCATTAAAAGTCTTTCCCCATCACTTCTAAAATACTTATTACAATCTAGGTCCTTATTCTAGAACTCCATATGAGGAATTTCCATTTATACCCTTATTAAATCATCTTAGATTAGTTACTTCCTCATCTTCACATTTTAATTAATTTTACTTTTAAATAATTATTATAACTATTGGATTCATTATTTTTATTCATTAAATTATTTACCCTAGATAGAGGATGTTACAATTACCTTCCCCTTAAGAAGATTCCGTCCTCGGAATCTCGGCTTCTCCAAAGAGATATGGATACCTCTTCCGCATTTCATCTTCTGTTTCCCACGTGAGATTTGCTCCAGACGAATGCTTCCACTTGACAAGAACCAAGTCAATCATCTTCTTCCTTAGCTTTTTAACCTTTCTATCCAAAATCTTCTCCGGTTCTTCTATAAGTCTATTGTTTTCATCCACTCTAATTTCTTCGAAAGGTAGAAAGTCGACCTTATCCCCAAGCCACTTCCTAAGATAACACACGTGGAAAACATTGTGAATTCCATGCAACTGCGGTGGCAACTCCAGTCTATAAGCTTGTTTCCCAATCTTTTCCAACACATTCAACGGTCCAATATACCTTGGATTAAGCTTTCCTCTTTTCCCAAAACGTATTATACCTCTCCAAGGTGACACCTTGAGTAATACTTGATCTCCCACTTGAAATGTCATGGGTCGATTCTTCAAATTGGCATAACTCTTTTGTCTACTTTGGGCCGCCTTCATCCGTTCCCTAATTATCTCCACCTTTTCCGCGGTTTCTTGAATCAAGCTAGGCCCCACCAAAACTTTTTCTCCCGCTTGTAACCAACAAGAAGGTGATCTACATTTTCTTCCATACAAAGCTTCATACGGGGCCATCCTTATGGATGAATGGTAACTATTGTTGTAAGAAAACTCAATCAAAGGAAGATGTCTATCCCAACTTCCCCCAAAATCCAACACACACGCACGTAGCATATCTTCAAGCGTTTGAATCGTCCTCTCACTTTGCCCATCGGTTTGAGGATGATAAGCCGTACTCAAACATAACTTGGTTCCCAATACCTCTTGCATGCTTTTCCAAAAATATGATGTAAACCGACTGTCCCGATCCGACACAATTGATAATGGCACTCCGTGCCTCTGAAAGACTTCATCCACATATAGTTCCGCAAACTTATCAACAGACCATGTTTCTCTTGCCGCAAGAAATAATGCACTTTTAGTCAACTGGTCCACAATGACCCAAATCATATCATGACCATTTCTTGTTCGCGGTAATTTGGTAACAAAATCCATGGTGATCTTTTCCCACTTCCATTCCGGGACCTCCAACGGCTCGAGATCCCCATAAGGTCTTTGATGCTCGATTTTCACTAAAGAACACGTTAAACACTTGTTGACATACTTTGCAATATCCACTTTCATGGTCGGCCACCAATACAAAGGCTTCAAATCCATATACATTTTTGTACACCCGGGATGAATGGAATATTTGGTCTTATGAGCCTCATCAAGAATTAATTCTCTTTTTCCACCATACAACGGTACCCAAACACGACTTTGAAATGTTTTCAATCCGTGAGAATTTTCTTCAAAGATCACTGACTTGCCAAGTCTTTCTTCTTTAATGTTACCCTCTTCTTGAGCTCTTTCTTGAACACTCTTCAACATGTCAACTAGTGTGGATACCACTTCAATTCTTAATGCTTTAACTCTTCTTTTCTCACTAATTTCTTTTCTACTCAAAGCATCCGCCACAATGTTCGCTTTACCCGGATGATAAAGGATTTCACAATCATAATCCTTGAACACTTTAATCCACCGCCTTTGCCTCGCGTTTAAGTCCTTTTGACTAAATAAATATTGCAAACTTTGATGATCCGTGAAGAGTTTGCATTGAGTGCCATAAAGATAATGCCTCCAAATCTTCAATGCATGAATCACGGCCGCCAACTCCTTATCATGAGTGGGATAATTCAACTCGTGCTCCTTTAACTGGCGTGACGCATAAGCAATACCTTTCCTCTTTGAGTGAGAACACATCTAATTCCTAAACCCGACGCGTCACTGTAAACCGCAAAATCTTCGGTGCCCTCCGGAAGGGACAAAATAGGAGCTTCACACAGCTTCTTCTTTAACAATTCGAATGCCTCTTCTTGTTTGTCGGTCCATACAAACTTCTCATTCTTCTTGGTCAACGAAGTCAACGGACATGCAACCTTGGAAAACCCTTCTATAAAACGTCTATAATATCCCGCCAATCCAAGAAAGCTTCTTATTTCGGTTGGATTCTTCGGTTTCTCCCAATTCATTACCGCTTCAATCTTTGCCGGGTCCACTTTAATTCCATCTTTATTCACTACGTGCCCAATAAATTGAACTTCCCCGATCCAAAACTCGCACTTTGAAAACTTTGCATACAACTTCTCTCTTTTTAGAGTTTCGAGTACCATCTTCAAATGTTCTTTATGTTCTGCCTCCGACTTTGAGTAAATGAGGATGTCATCAATAAACACAATCACAAACTTGTCAAGGAACGGTTTACACACCCGATTCATGAGATCCATGAAAGCTGCGGGCGCATTAGTTAGCCCGAAAGGCATTACAAGAAACTCATAATGCCCATATCTTGTTCGAAAGGCCGTCTTCTCTACATCTTTATCTTTTACCTTCAATTGATGATAACCCGACCGAATATCAATTTTTGAAAAGTAACCCGCACCTTGCAATTGATCGAATAAATCATCAATACGAGGTAGAGGATACCGGTTCTTGATAGTCACCTTGTTGAGATCCCGGTAGTCAATACACATTCTCATGGAGCCATCCTTTTTCTTCACAAATAAGATTGGAGCTCCCCAAGGGGAAGAGCTAGGCCTAATGAAACCTTTATCAAGAAGCTCTTGTAATTGCGTCATCAACTCTTTCAATTCCGCGGGCGCTAAACGATACAGAGCTTTAGCCAATGGCGCGGTTCCTGGTACTAAATCGATACGAAACTCAACTTGACGATCCGGTGGCAAACCGGGTAGATCATCTGGAAAAACCTCGGGATAATCCCGCACTACTTCAATATCCCCCAAAGTCTTCTTTTCTTTTACGGTGTCCACTACATACGCTAAATAAGATTGACAACCCTTCCTCAAACATCTTCTTGCTTTCATCACGTTGATCACACTAGTGGGCACTCTTCTTTTGTCTCCATAAATAAGAATCGGTTCTCCTTCGGATGTCTTCACTCTCACCATTTTCTTCCCACATACTATTTCGGCGTCATACTTTGCAAGCCAATCCATTCCAAATACAACATCAAATCCACCAACATCCAAAAGTATGAGATCAACCCAAAATTCCGCCCCACTACACTCCACCTTTACATGCGATATCTCTTTACTCACAATTTTGCTTGCACCACCCGCTACATCTATCACTAGTTCATACTCAAGCTTATGCAAAGGTAATTGTAGTCTTTTTGCAAAATTAGGTGACACATGGGAATAAGTAGCCCCCGAATTAAAAAGCATAGAAGCGGGTAGAGAGTTAACAAGAAATATACCTGACACCACATTTGCCTTCTCCCTAGCTTCCTCTTCAGTCATTTGAAAAGCCCTTCCTCGAGTTCGAGGTACTTCGCTTCTCCCACCTCCACTACCTTCTTTCCTCTTTGTGGTGGACTCGTTCGCCTTGTGCCCGAAATCCCCACATTGGTAGCACTTGAAACCCTTAGGACACACGTTTGAGAAATGTCCTTTCTCACCATACTTGAAACACGTACCATCTTCCTTAGCTTTGGATATGGCTTCACCACTCTTTCCCCTACCATCAAATTTCAGTTTCTTTTGTTCGTTTGCTCCTTTTCCACGTGAGTCGTGGCCTTCCTTTCTCTTGTTTGCAAATTGGGGTCTCTCCTTGTCCCGTTCTTCTAATGTCTTCTCAATCTTCCTTGCCTTTCTCATGGCAACTTCAAGAGTAGCAGCTTCAAAGTTAAGTCGGTAGTTCCAAGGCAAACCTCCCACGTATTGATCCACTTTAGTGGCCTCATCTGGGGCCAATCTTCTAGCAAAGCTCAAAAGTTTCCTGAATTTAGCATTGTACTCCGTGATAGTCATTTTGTCTTTCTTCAAGTCAAGGAACTTTCTTTCAAGATCACGGATCTCTTCTTTAGTACAAAACCTCTCCTTCATCTTTTCCAAGAATACATCCCAAGTTAGGCTCTCCAACACATGCAACTCCATCATTTCTTTAGTCTCCAACCACCACTCAAGAGCCGTTTCCTTGAGAGTAGTGATTGCGAAGTTCACGCGTTGATCATCACCGTATTGACAAGCATAAAAGGCCATTTCGATCTCAATTACCCAATTGTGAAGTACAACCGGGTCTAGAGTCCTATTGTAAGTAGGTGGCTTGCAAGAGTTGAAGTCCTTGAAGCTACACTTTTTCCTAGGTGTTAACATGTCTTGGGACACAGTGTTACTAGGAGGTCCATGTTGCATACTATCATACGAGCTACTTGTATCATGCCCACCCAAAGCGGTGTTATCCCCAAACAAGTTCTTCACTTCGTCTCTCAAACGTACCTCTTGATCCTCCATTAACTCTTTCATCTTACCAATCATCTTTACTTCTTGGTTGGCCATTAAATCAAGCATCATCTTATCAATGCTTGCAAGGGAAATGGATTGTGATTGAGCCTCATCACCTGCCCCACTTCCTTGAACTTCACCCGACAGAACCATGCTATGAGTGTTCACCATTCTGAGAAAGATAAACATTAATCTTGTGGTATATAATTAGTTAACTAATACATAACCCTCACTCATGAGCACCTTAAGTTTAAGTCTAAGTACTAATCCTAGTACCTAATTCACTTAAACCAATGCTCTGATACCAAATTGTGACACCCCTCGCTAAGGTTTAATAATTTAAACATTTGTTTTCTAAAATGACTTCATTAATTCAAAAAGAAGTTTCATCATCGTGGAAATTAGGTCCCAAAACATCAAAAAGTTGTTTAATAATGTATAGCGAGGAGATATCATAATTCAAGTACAAAAACAAGGTTTAAATGGCCACACATCCCGTGGTCTTCTAGAATTCCCGCCTCGCCTTAAACTCCTAGCCTTAACCTGAGTACACATCAAAACAGTTAGGCAATGGAAATGCCTAGTGAGTTACCCGAGACTATCTTATTATGAGTGGAAAGGATAACCTTAACACCCGAGACAACCTCCAAAAATATCTCTTACACTTATATAGATTTAAGATAAAACATCGTAAGGTTTTCTCAAAATAGCAAGTCATGATATGCATATGCAATGCAACTATCCCCACCCATGTCCATCTCATAAAGTCCATCTCACCTCAATGGCACCCACCTAAGTTCACAAGCAAACGCACGAAGCATAATACTTGATTCCCGTATGGGTTGAAACTAAGACTAGTGGCCATTACACTAGCCTCATGAGGGGTAGCAACTCCCTCATGCAAATTCCCAAATGTCGGGAACTACTCCTCACCCTCTTTGTTTTAGAGAAGGGTTAAACTCATATAAACTCCTCACCCTCTTTGTTTTAGAGAAGGGTCAAACTCGTCATCAAGGCATCTCATGGTCATTCCCCATCTTACATGTAATGTAATGCACAAATAGGATGTCCAAATGTCTCTCAAAACCTCTTTGTATAATTTATAAGATTCACATTGAAAAAGACTCATTTTGATGTTATGCACACACAAGGTTTATGCAACATTTAACACATAGAAGTATGCATGATAGGTGTAATAAAACATCAAGTTAAAAGGGGGATGTGTACTCCCGGTAACTCACCTTGTTTAAGTTCCAAAGGAATGTTATCTTCTTGCTTCCACTTCAATTAATCTCCTCCTATAAGAAAAATAATTATCCATATTACAAATGGTTCTAGGACTAATTAAGCTTCACTAACTAAGGTAATATCTTAGTTATACATTGTCTAAAAGTGGGCTTGAACCTTAGAACCCAAGGCCCAAACCATAAAGCTTAAGGTCTAAAAACTGAAAAACTGGCCAGACAGAGCTACACGGGGCATGTAGCCCTACACGGGTCGTGTAGCAATGCAGGAAACCCAACCCGTGGCCTCCAGACCCCCTACACGGGTCGTGTGGCCTTGCACGGGTCGTGTAGACCTGCTGCAACTCCGATTTTTGGTCATTTTCACTCCTTTTCACCCAAATCAAGGTCCAACACTTCTCCAAACTCATAACCATTGAAATAACATGATTCTAATTCGAAATAATACATCATTACACTCTATTTAACCATCCAATATCATCTCCATTGAATCAAATCCATGTTATTATTCCAATTTACTTCATGAGCTAAGATCAAAGGAATATCCAATTCCATTCAACAACTTGGTCCATAACTAAAGGGATTCCTTCTTCCACTAATTAGAATCACTAGGAATTCACTTAAGCTCTTCATAGAATTCATTAAGATGTAAGTTGATCCAAATTATCAAGGTTCCACTCATAGGTGGGTTTTTCCCCAAAAATTAGGGTTCATGAGTATCAACCAACATTCAAATGATTCTCCAAGCATGAAACCATTGAATTGCAAAGAGATAATCATTAGAACTCATATGCTAAACCTTTGGGATCATAGAGTTCATCTCCCCCAACCATGAAACCCGAATTTGAACTCAATCTTCCCAAAATAGTGGGTTTCCAACATGGAGATGAGATTTCTTACCTTAAATCTTCAATGAATTGATATAATCCACTTAGATCTTGCTAGAATCAAGCTCTTCCACTTGAAACCCTGAAAATCGCCCTCCCTTCCTTGCTCTCCTCTCCAAAAGCGTGAACCACCCAAGAGAATGGGGTTTTCCCCCAATTTAAACTCCAGCTTGCTTATTTTCAAGTCTAGTCCCTCTAGAACTTAAATTATGACATATTTGCATTAAAAGTCTTTCCCCATCACTTCTAAAATACTTATTACAATCTAGGTCCTTATTCTAGAACTCCATATGAGGAATTTCCATTTATACCCTTATTAAATCATCTTAGATTAGTTACTTCCTCATCTTCACATTTTAATTAATTTTACTTTTAAATAATTATTATAATTATTGGATTCATTATTTTTATTCATTAAATTATTTACCCTAGATAGAGGATGTTACAAGAGCAGTAATCCTTTAATACAATTGATTGTGCATGGTATCGGTATGCAATCAACACAGTCATCAATACAAGTATAGGGAAGGGAAAATGACGATTTGAGTTTCCAGCACCAGTTCGGATTTCACATAAGCCGATGGAAAACAGGAAAGTCTTTTTAATTCAATAGTTTGTTAAATGCTTAAATAATAATACTTATTATTATTTAAATTGTTGTAAAAACAAATTATTGTGTCAATATCGTGGTATTATCATTTTAAAATCGTGTTATATTCGTGTTTAATTTCCTATTATTATCGTTTCAAAATTCAGACACGAACACGACGTCGTGTTTTTTTGAACAACATGAACACGACACGAACACGAATTCGATGTATTTTTGTCGTGTCATGTCGACTTTTTCCATCCGTACTTAAATTGATAATAAGTTTTGGCGCCTTGATGTCAGCTCTTCTTCGGCACTTGGGGCTATTGACAAACTAAGATATGATTTCGAAAAAAAGATAATTCTAAATCAAAAAAGAAATACAGATAATAATCTATCCAGTATTAGACCTTGAAACAGAACATTTTCGAATAAAAATATAAATTATATACAATGGTTGCCTTATCACTTGCCTATAGTCGCATCCCAAAAGCGTCAGACCCGATATATGGCTTTTGAATTATATTTTGAATTAGTAGATAATACAAAAGGAAGTGTTGATTGTTGGATTAGGTGTCTAAGCCATGACTTTATATTTATATTTATCTTGTTAATTGAAGCAAAGTCCATTTGGGTTGCCCTCATAGCTGGAGGTTAGGATAGAGTTCAGTAGAGTAAAAGGTTGATTTATTAAATGTTTAATAAATCAATAGAATTAAATTAAATGGTTTATTAATATATTTAAGTGTTAATATATTAATTAGAAACTATAATAATTAATTAAGATTTAATCTAGAATTAATTGGATTTAATTCAATGATTAAATTAATTAATTAAAAGTGCAGGGACTGGTTTGTATTTATTCAATAGTTGAATAACTGGCAAGCCAGTAGCCAGGGGCCAAAGTTGGCGCCAATATGGAGGGAACTCCATAGTTGGCGAAAACCCTAATTAGGGTTTAGAAGCCTTGGTCCAAATGGTCAACAAGCTTGCCCATTAAGGAGGCTCCTCTAGGGTTTCAGCTGTAACCCTTGGAGGCTATAAAAGGAACCTCATGGCTCCCCTTTTCTGCGCCACTTTTGAACCAGACAAACTCTGCTGGACTGTCTTCTCCATTGCTTTGGGTGTGACTTGCATTTGAGGCAGGATACTTTTGCTGCTAGCTTCAAGAACAAGATTCAAAGGTTGGTTCTTCTGATTTAAACTTTAGAAATAATTGTTGGCCTTTAGGTTTTAGTTTATTATCTTCATAGAAGAAAACATAGATCTTTCTAGGGTTGCATGTGAACCATAAGATTTTTTTGTGTTCATTGTTTGCTAAAAACCCTTCAGTGGTATCAAAGCTTAGGCTGTTTTCTTGTGATTGATATAAACTGCTTTATCTATGTTTTCCTTGAGGTTTTGTGCGAAAAACACCTCTTGGATGAGGCTTTGGTCGAAATCTAGGCTAGGGTTTCCTAACCCTAGCCGCCACCCCTTGATCCCCCCTTTATTTGTTTGATTTACTTGCCTTATTTAGTGTGTTGTTATTTTGGTAATTGTATTAATTAAATAACTAGAACCTCTTTAATTTTGGCATGTAAATTTCGAACCATATAGGGGCCAAGATAGAAAAATTAATTTGATTAATTTTATGAAATCTATCTTAGATTTAATTACTTTAATTAACTGTTAATTAAAAGATCAATTAAATCAGCTTAAAGAATTAATTTAAATTTTCAAAAAATTGTTTAAAATTTACGAAAATTATGATTAAATTAATTCTAAAATATTTTAATAAGATTAAAATATATCTTATATATTTATGATTAAAAGTTAATTATTTATATATAAGAAAATTGGTTAGTCTTACCGCAAGTAGGCCTCATTCACAAAACTGTCCTATAAAGAGGGTATAAGGCGACTGACTATAAAATGTTAGTCTAATGGGTATCTACTCTTACCCACCGCTCTCCTGGTCAGTCGAGTGTCGTTAGCCGAACGGGTTTGATAGAACCGCTAAGCCTCTTAAAAGTATAATGCTATAATTGAAAGTACTAGAACCTTGAACAAAACCCAATCTAGTTACTTTAGGATAAAAATGTGAATTGGTGCTAATCCATGGAATTTCACATTGCACTTTGTGGAACGTTGGTGGAGCATGTGTGGTTTACCGGCACGCCAACTGGGGTCCGCAAAGACTTGCGATGGGTTTCTCGATTTTGTCATTATTAACGGAGCGTGTGTGGTTAACCGGCACGTTAATTAGAGATGGCAATCGACTTCGAGAGTACCAAGCTAATTTGCATGGTTATTCACACCCGGTTTGTGATCCTCGGCATCCCAGTCACAAACAGTGGGGCACATCCGAGACTAAACATGCCATTGAACAGTTCAATGTGTCTCAACAGATCTAGGAATTTCATAAGATGAAATTGATAAGTGCATTATCTACCTTAATGACCATTATGTTGTGATTACGGCATCCCTCTTCACACCATAGTTGGGGTATTTTGGGTCCTAGCCTTAATAAATAATAAATTGGGTAATTATTTAAAAGGAAAAAATTAAACTAATAAATTCTGTGTATTGTAGATGTCTGTAACAAGTGTCTATTCTCCTCCCTCTCCTCCTTCACCTATTTCTGAGAGCATCAGAAAGCACCTGCTAAATATGGAAAGGCTGACTGGCCTTAACTATATGGTATGGCTTCATAAATAGAGAATAGTTCTCTGTTTTGGTGACAAGCCAAATCTGACTGAGTGTCCGCTCCCCAAAGCATGACATCACACAGTAACTTGTGATGAGCATGACTACTTGATCGTTAAGTCAAGGAAAGTTTGTTGCGTAAATACTATTGATCATTGACCCCGAGTTCCGCAGGAATTTAGAATTCCTGGGGTCAGATAAGTTAACACAGCTAAGTTGTGGAAAGGTTCCATGAACTGGTTGAGAAAGGACGATCTAAGATCTTCAAAGAGTTTGAAGTGTGCAAGAAGTAGCACCAGTTCACATGTTCTCAAGGCTGAGAGACACATAAGTGAACTGTATAAATTTGGTCCCCTTTTGATCGGGAGTTAAAGCATTAGCTCGACTCGCTGATCCGTTCATCCTGATGTACAGGAAGGGAAACCAGATAAGACAATCGTGGATATGCATTCAATGTTGACTCTGTATGAGTCGTTCATAGAGAAGCATGGTTCCATTGATTCAGCTGCTTCAGGATTGAGTAAAGTAATAGGACACATCAAGAAATGATCCAGATCGTCTGGACCGGTTCCTCGATGTTTCAAACTGGGAATCCACAGGGTAGGACACAGTCACGGAAAGATTGGAAAATGCTCCAAAGCCGAACAGTTTGGAAACTCAGGAATATCTTAAAACTCAGAACCCTTGATCCTTAATTCCTTGATACAGGATGCGTTTCTCACATTTGCTCTGTATGCATGGACTCTGTAGGATGTGGGATGTTGTTGCATAGGAGCATATTCAGATTAGATCTGAAGCTCATGCAGTTTTAGAGTATAGTTAGATGTTGAAATCATGTTATTAACTTATCAGATGTGTATGACATTGTCTATTATATAATACAGTGTTCAAGGATTTTGTTTTAATAATATTGTCAATTTTCTTCTAACACATGTTGTTTGAAATATCCTTGAAATGTTGTATGATTGTGTTGAATGCATGGTTAGTAATAACTTGAATATTGATACATCCAAAGTGTTTGGATTTTAGGAATTATGCTCCTTATGATTGTTAAAGTGAATATTACAAGAATCAATTCAACCAAAGGTCCAGTTGGACAGGACTTTGGAATCATTTGACTTAGAGTCACATGATGAATTGAGTTATTAATGTGTTAAGAAATGAATCAACCAAAGATCCAGTTGGACAGGACTTTGGAATCATTTGACTTAGAGTCAGATGATGATTAAGTTCCTTATAAAGCATATGTGGCAAGAAATGAATCACCCAAAGATCCAAAGGATA
The DNA here is from genome assembly GCA_023525715.1 of Cichorium intybus. Classification (NCBI taxonomy): domain Eukaryota; kingdom Viridiplantae; phylum Streptophyta; class Magnoliopsida; order Asterales; family Asteraceae; genus Cichorium; species Cichorium intybus. The sequence goes on from CM042011.1 coordinate 148,790,525, forward strand.
GGATTTTGGAATCAGTTGACTTAGAGTCAACTGAAGATTGCAAGTCTTGAACAGAATTAACAAAGTCATAAGTTTACATAGAGATGTAAAAGAGATTGAGATTATGAGCAACGAACACATCAGTTGCTGTGTATTGCTCGAATCCTCAAATAGAACACAATTGGTTGTACTCCGGGATATTTGTCAATCGGTATGACAAATATAGCTTCGCTTATCAGAATAAGTGATTGAATTGAAACCTTGAATCATTCAAGGACTTCAAAGGAAGTACAAGATCCGCAGAACCTGAGTGACAACATAAACTGGGAAAATGTTTCACAGTTATTCTCTTCCAAGAACATTAATAGTTATAATGTGTCTTAGGGAAGATGATGGAGCATTGGTCGAAACAGTTCGATCCTCGATGTATGAGATACATTGCCAATTAGTTTCCCGTAAATTAAACACTAAACCAGTCAGACCATATAAACCATATTCCAACCACATCTTCGACTAAGTAGGTTTTGCAGACACTGTCTGAAATGTAAAGATGGGATTGTCCCACTTGTACATTAAAGGTCCAGGGTCTTGTAGTGTTCGTACGAACCTCATGACTTGCCTGAACCTAATCAGAAATGTCTTTTCACTGGCTATCCCGCTGTATCTGTAAAAAGAAAGAGCTCTCTTAGAAAGAACTCATATTCTAAGGAGATAGTGGGAGTTGGGACAGTCCTGAATGAGTTCAGGATTAGCCAAGTGAAAGAACCTTTAGTCATCACTAGGCTTAGAGCAGAAATCAGATTTCTGTTTTAATACTGACATAACCTTTTCTTGACCAGTAGCATTGATCACCGTCATAAGTAATTATGATCGGGGTGACATACCGAATAGTGGTAAATCACTATAGTTGGTACGGATTTTCAATCCGACTACTTGGAAGCATTGGTGAGCCCGGTTGCTGCCAATTAAGAGAACTTTAGGACGAGATACAGTCTATGTGACAGTTTGATTGATTTTACAACTGGTCTTAAAACCAGTGGGAGTAATCATCAAAAGAAACCAACATGGAGAGAAACGTACCTTCAGAACATCTAGCTGAGTGAGACGATACTCAGAGTCAAGTAATTGACTTCGAGAGAAGCGCTCTCAATAGAAGATGAAATCCGAAAGGATACTGCATATTGTAAGTCGTTAGTGGAGAGCGTGTGGATCACCGGCACACTAATAGGAACTCACAAAGAATATGCCAGTATAAAGGTACGTGGGCCCGCGATTACCCCATGGGCATCTCGCAAGAAAGGATATTCAGATTCTCAAAATATGCCAAAGGATTGGATTTTGAGAAAGGGCTGAAAGATATCCATTAAGATGTCAGAAAGGTTTGGATTCTCAAAATGTGCCATAAGCTCTGGGTTTTGTGAATAGTCCATAACCGTGTCAAAGCCAGTGGGAGTATCGCTCTTATCTATCTCCGCATGTGTGTTACATACTGTTTCTAGGAAACGTCTCTTTTCATTACAAAGTGTAATGACTTGGTGTTAAGAGACGGATCGCTATGAAAGACTTAATAGAGATACGACATGCTCAGGTGGTTACAAACGTCTATGAGATAGATCGAAACTCTGCCAAGATGATCTTGATGAGACTCAAGATGCATAGCTCAGGAAAGGAGTTTCCTGTCATTGCAAAGTGTGATGATTTGGCATGAGAAATATAAAGAAGGTGCAGCATACTCACATAATCCATAGACATCTATCAGACAGATGTTGTCATCAGTATGGACCTAGCCATAGTAAGCATGATCTTGATAAGATTCAAGATGCATGAAAAAAAAGTCTCCGAAAGGTTATAGTTATTAAAAGTCGTGAAACAATGATTATAAGTAATCCAAGATTCCAAAAGGGTTTGGAATAGGACTAGATCGTATCCAACAAGTTTCTTGGATCGATCAGAAGTGTCATGAACATGTCTTAATGACTTAATGCTTAGACCATACTGAGTCAGATTCAGGATATGACCTGGCTAGGATTACTTAATAGATTTTGTACATATGTGAGAAATCATTGGAAAATGATTAAGAGGTGAATGTTGATAACAAATTTGAAAAGAGTTTTAAAATAAGGACTTAATGGTTAAAGAATTTCGTTGGCATTCCGATGGAGCGCATGTGGCTCACCGGCACATCGTAACACCTCGAAATAGTCTTAGGGTGCAGTCATGTGGACTAAAGATCCCGAGAACCATGAAAAGTCACAGTACATAGAATGGAGTTGTTAGTGAGAATGCCGGTATGACCAAAATTGAAATATCATCGGAAGGATATCCGATCGGATAAAGTGTATAAATGTATAACATTAGAATACATAGAAAGAGTGAAAGGTCAAGTAGACATAGATACATAACACTAATTAAATAGTTTAAAAGGAATCTAGAAACCGATAAGTTTTATGTAAAATCCGACTTGGTGATTACCTCGTGGAGACTTGGTAATTAGCAAGAGTAGCTACCAGTCAGATTTTAAGTTTCGTCTTTGCATGTTTCACTTCCCGAATAATTTGATTATTCAAAAGTCCACAGTCGCTCATACTTTTCGGGAGTAAGTATGAACGAAGACTGTCGTGAATTGGTTTGTAGATTGTCTAAGGAGTTAGACATTGCAGTAAGACTGCTACAACGTTCACGAGTACTTAGAAATAGAGATTTGAGTATTGGATAAACCCGCGCTCAATAGATTGCTTCATGGATTACATCACGAGCAATGTTGAGACGATAATATCGTATGATCTTGAAGCGGAGACATATGAGTTGAAATATACGAGTCGGTTGTGCATTGATAATGCGAAAACGCATCGGTAACTCGATGTTACAAACACATTGTTGCGTACGATTTGATAAGTAAAAGACACAATCATATGAGTTGAAGCTTATTCGTTCCTTGACCCTGATGGGAAACAGATATCTGTAGGCCGCTCGATGATTTTGAAGTTGACTAAAGTGCTGGCCAGCCTGGACTACATTGATGTGTTCAATTAGAAGTCCGAAAGTCATAAGCAGAATCGGAAATCGGGAAACAGAGTATCGGACAGAGATTGATCTCAATCCATGTCTCGTGTCTGAAAATATCTTGTTGGACGAAGGATCATATGATCACTTATCTATGGACAGAACTGACTGGTCAGAGTTCAGCAGCGGTTTCTAGGAAGCTGCAGGTTGTTTATTAATCAGATGATAAATTAAAGTCATAGACTTATCAAGTGGGATACTGTTGCATTAGGTGTCTAAGCCATGACTTTATATTTATATTTATCTTGTTAATTGAAGCAAAGTCCATTTGGGTTGCCCTCATAGCTGGAGGTTAGGATAGAGTTCAGTAGAGTAAAAGGTTGATTTATTAAATGTTTAATAAATCAATAGAATTAAATTAAATGGTTTATTAATATATTTAAGTGTTAATATACTAATTAGAAACTATAATAATTAATTAAGATTTAATCTAGAATTAATTGGATTTAATTCAGTGATTAAATTAATTAATTAAAAGTGCAGGGACTGGTTTGTATTTATTCAATAGTTGAATAACTGGCAAGCCAGTAGCCAGGGGCCAAAGTTGGCGCCAATATGGAGGGAACTCCATAGTTGGCGAAAACCCTAATTAGGGTTTAGAAGCCTTGGTCCAAATGGTCAACAGGCTTGCCCATTAAGGAGGCTCCTCTAGGGTTTCAGCTGTAACCCTTGGAGGCTATAAAAGGAACCTCATGGCTCCCCTTTTCTGCGCCACTTTTGAACCAGACAAACTCTGCTGGACTGTCTTCTCCATTGCTTTGGGTGTGACTTGCATTTGAGGCAGGATACTTTTGCTGCTAGCTTCAAAAACAAGATTCAATGGTTGGTTCTTCTGATTTAAACTTTAGAAATAATTGTTGGCCTTTAGGTTTTAGTTTATTATCTTCATAGAAGAAAACATAGATCTTTGTAGGGTTGCATGTGAACCATAAGATTTTTTTGTGTTCATTGTTTGCTAGAAAACCCTTCATTGATGTTATACGCAAAAGGAAAAAAAGACATGTATAGTGATAAAAATTTAGATTCATAAGCATACTTTGGTTTCCTTTTTATCTATTGGTTTATCCGAATCTACATATCCACTAAATAACTTTGACGTATTATTGTAGTAAAAGTTGTAACGTTAGAACATAGAGGAGATGTTATAATCATTGTTTTTTCTATATTTTGTATGTATCTCATATTGGTGCTATAAAGACCTTTAAATGCCTAAAATATCGGAGTCTCCATTCTCTCCATAAAAGCTCTTTTGGAGAGACAATCACGTTGTAACACCCCTCGCTAAATGCTTTTATTAAAACGTCATTATAAGTTTTCATCAAATGTATAAATCATCATATGCGAGATCTTTGGTCTCAAAACGTCTCTATGTGGTTAAATTTACATTTGAAAAAATCTGTTTGGTTTTTGCTTGAAAATCTTTTTAGAGTTTAAGTGGTGGAAAATGAAATGGTCTCACTTTCCAAACAACTTGGTTTGAAAAAGAGTGAGTTGTTACAATCTCAATACCATTATATAGTTCAAATGAAACCACACAACTCGTGACCTTCTAAAATCCCGATCTCAATTTAAGTCATCATTAATCATCAACCTGAGTACATGTCAAAGTAAGTTCGATAATGGAAATGCCTAGTGAGAAACTCGAGGTCATCTCATTGAGAGTAGGTGATGTCGTTCAATATACTCATGTCAAACCCTCAAAAACATTTTAAACAACCGCATATCATAAAATGGTTTGAAGAGAAATTTGTCCCTAAAATCATCTTTGAAAACATTTAAATACCACTTGCGACGTAAAAAAAACATCATCGAAAATCGAAATAGTTAGGGACTTGTCCCAAAATCAACATAGTCAACTTGTCATCATAAAACATTGTTTGTTTAAAATACCATTTCTTCATAAAAGGGGTAAATTATGCATGCAATGAATGCACATGCAACTAACCCAATTCCTAAGTCCATCTCACCATAGTGGTTTGAAGGAACTGTTAGTTCCTTCCGTCAAAACTCTAAGTACTTGTGAACCACTACACAAGCACCACATGTGGGGTAGCGAGCCTCTACATGTGCAAGTGGTGATTATCTATAAATCTAACTACACATCAATTGTCAATCGTCAATCCTCATTAGTCAAGTTCTATATGTATATAAGTGACCATCTCAAACAATTATCCTAAATGCAAATACAATGCACAAGTTGGGAAAATAATTTTTATAACATTTTTAGTGTAAAAACATCTTTTCATCATCATTAGTTCAAAATCATCTCAAACACATCATAAGGGTATTTTCATGAATTCACACGTATACTTATAGTATAGGCTTATATCACATAGCACATTGATTGAACACATAAACATCTTTGTTAGATACAACACACACTAAAATAAGTTTTAGGGACATGTACTCGGGTAAATGATCACAGTGGTTGATGCAACAAAAAATAACCTTAATACCATAAATTAATAAGGTTAGTAAGGGTCGAATCCACAAGGAGTTTGTGGTCAAGTAATTGTGTTTATGTAGTTAAACAAGAAAAACGATATTGTGATATTGCAAACGATGGAATTAAATCTAGATTATCAATAAGAAAGACAGGTTACTTCTTGTTCAGCATCCGATAACTAAGATGTGTATGTTTATCTTCCATTACGTTCCAATTTAATTATGAAAACATAACTAAGGCTAATTATTCTCACAACTAGTAACTTTTGGCAGACAATATGTCACTCGACTACTTGTCTTAATCCTACCTTTACTTGGACTCGACACAACTAGTGATTTACCAATACCGTGTCTTACACTTACCGGTTACGATTCTTGTTTAAAATCACAAATTTGGCATAATGTATGTCAATTCAACCGGTCGTCTTAATTCTTGAAGAACTTGACACGACTAGTGAAGAAACAATACACTATCTTAATTGAGAAATCAAACATTTTTGACACCAAATTTTAATTATCATACTTAAAACCATGTATAAAAATAAACTGACCATTAAATTCGAGTGAAACGAAAGTAATAATAAAAAAAAAATGATTGTCATTTTACCATCAACATTCTCGGAAGTCACCTCAAAGGATTTAGTCTTCCGTTGTTGTAAATAAACATATAACAAACAAGTAATAATCTGACTTCATAACTGAAAACAAAAAGAAACTGAATTCATGAACTAAAACATTGACAATTGTTCAAACACAAAATAACAGAACCTTGACCACCTTCAAGTTGCTACAACTCTACTTCCTTCCTAGAAGTCAAGAGAAGAAGGTGTCACACTTAATACATCCAATCTTAGGGGACAAACTTCTCATTCTTATCAATTACATATCTCAATGTTAAACACCCATTCAATAAGGAGTTACTAGGCTAAACAACTCCTAAACATAAGTTCTTAGGGTTAGAGAATCAAACACCAAAGGTCCAAGCCTAGGGAAAATGCTACATTGAGCAAAAGACAAAATATGGTGTGTGTAGGGGCATGCAAGCCACGTGGTCCAAAGCCAAAATCTCATGCAGGCCGTGTGGGTAAACAGGGGGCATAAATATCTTAAAATGTAAAATGCACTGGTCATGCATGCAATGGCCACGTGGGTCGTGCCAGAACTATGCGAAAATCCTTATTTCGATTCATTTTTTGTCGCAATTAAGTCCAAATGCATCCCAAGGTTCCCCAAACACTTATACAACAAAATGATGTCTAATTAAGGTTTTCTAACCCAAGACATGCCTCATAATCTCATGTTGTACATGACTTAATCATTAAACACTTAATGCCAAATATCTCCTTTCCCCCATCAAGATATGGAGTCAACATTAAGCTAAAGTCATGCACTACATTAATAACTCCTCATTAATCCATTACGAAATTAGTTAATTGGTCATCCAATATGTATTCATTCCATGACTTCTATTTTGAATTCCAAAAAGAACCCAACCATGGAATCCCCCATTTCCATTCATTGATCCAAATGGTGGGGAACTCATGGAATGTGTAATTCTAATCATTGTTCAAGTGTTTTCTTATGGGTTTCCACCATAACTTGGTTGGAATCATTAGGTAAAAATTTAGAAATGTATCTATTCATACAAAATACATCAAGTGAACCAATTAATGAACAAAATGAAGTAAAAAAATAAAAATAAGAAAAATGAACAAAAAAGGTGATTCGAAACATGAGATCAGCAAACACTTTCCTTAACAAATGAAGTAAAAAATGGACAACATTGCTATGAGATGTTTCATTGAACCAATAAATATCTAAAAATTTCACATTTTCAGGCTACGGAAAGTTTAAAGTGCTTACAATATGTTTTTTGAACAAAATATTAATACATGATCTTTGCCAAGAGGCGGAGAAATGTACATTATATATTGTTGCAACGGTGAAAAAATATAGGGTTCATCGTAATCCCACTCACACGTTCATTGTAATCCCACTCGCACTTATTTATCCTCAAACATTAAACATAATAGACATATCAAACATATCTTATGCGACAGAAGGTCTTTCGCTAATAAAATCACAAAGATTTCACTGTAAACATGCGAAGTGTGTATGCTAAGCAGAATTGGGTACACGATGACCCATTTTTGTCCAAAGCCAAGGGTTTTGGCGGTCGGGGTCAATGAAAGATTCATTCAGAAATGGTTCAGCTTCACGATCACTTAGTTCTTTCCCCCACCACACACGTTTGTCCGCCCAACTCCCTGGCCCCGAGCATCTGCAATTATTTATCGGACATTACCACATCTACTTAATCATCAAAATCTTATAATAGCAAAAACTATGATACCTTTTTTTTTTTCAATGTAGTATATACTTGATAATAAACTTTTTGACATTAACACATATAGAATCACTCGGAAAAGAAAGTCAATGAGGCTTTCCCTATTAAATCATTTGTTTACAAATATTTTATAATTTATTTTTTCTTCTATTTCCCCATAAAGAGTTTCTTAATAAAATTATAAATCATTTCTCCAAACAACATTACAGCCACTCAGCCAGGTTGTTTTGTTTTGACTTTTATATTTTATTTTACTTTATTTTGATTTTAATTTTGTTATTATTTTTACTGAATGAGCCTAATGGATTAATTAAGCACTTGAGCTAAGCAGCTATACATTTTTTTTACTTAATTTCGATATAATGACTTTATGCGTTAAGCAAAAAAAAGGCTCAATATAACCAGACTAACTTTTTACCTATTTGCCGCTCTTCTTTTTTCCTCTAACTATCATTACATTAAACTTAATGAAAAATTTATTATTTGAAATGTAAGAGTAAAATGGTGATATATACTTGTACTCATAAAAGCATGCAGTTTTCTCATTCTCATGGTTGCCCCAGTTATGCCAACCATCTTGATTGATACATGTATCCATGTATGTGAATGCGAAAAGCACCCTACTAAAAGGTCTCCATGGCCGCCCGAGATATGAGTGATGTATCCCGCCGGTGCCTGTTATCATACACCTGCATCCATAAAATGGTAAATTTCATATACAACACATGTGTATATATAATTTACTGAAAGTTTAAACAGTTGAATACAGAGAAAGAGACAATGATATGCCACAAACTAGCCATTTTTTGACATTTGCTCAAATAACCAACAATGTGGCTAGATTTTTTTTTTTTTCTCTTTAATTAGAAATTGAAAAATAACCTCAAGAATACAAAACCGGTTGTCTCTTGAGCAGATGTTCTAGATTGGGCAGTTACGTAACCGGCTGTTTTGCAATGGAGTTGACAATGTTCGAATAAAGCTGTGCTATTACCAAAAATGTAGTCCACACTTCCCTCGATATAACAATCTTTATAATATTGCTTCCCGATATGCGAATAAAGGGTATCCTGCAAAAAGTTTAAAAGTTTAGAATTCGTACCACCAATTGCAGACTGTTATGAAAATTTGTAAAAAGTTTAATTACCTGAAATCCAAGAAATCTGCAATTGTAGAATGCACAACGTTCAGCTGAAACTCTCGCAGCTACAGCTTGGTGGGAACCCTGAATAAAAGAGTTGACGTAAGATATAAGTTCTTTTTTGTAATTGAAGTTATGGAATATGGAAGAAGAAATGATACCTCACGAGCATTGTTCTCAAAAGTGATGTTTTCAGCAATAAAGTCATCTCCTTCAATAATGGCACTACCACATCCAAACGTTCCCGTTCCAATCAGGCTTGCTGGCTGTGCATTTACCAATATGAGCACATTAAAGTGGTGGAATCGGGAAGTATCAGATTCTATTTGTAGAAACAGACTATTTTCGAATAAGTAGTGGCAAAAGTATAAGAAAAACATGACTGATTCGTTTACTATAAATGTACGTCAATTAATGCCAAAGTTAATTTGTGAAACGCGTAGATCGATGTGAACTAACAAAACGAAGCCCTATATTGATGGGATAAAAGAGATCACTTGTGGGTGATGAAAGGCCTATCATTAGAATTTAAGGAAGAACTTGAACCTTGTGATGCTCAATTTTGGCGGCGCAGTTGTACCAGGTAATAATAGTGCGTTCAGGGTGCTCGCCGGTGATGGTAATGAGATTTTTCCTCTTTGGTATGTGGATCGGCTGCAAGTAGGTCCCGGGAGACACACTGATATAAGTTCGGGAAGTGTTGTTGAGTGGTATGCTGTCGATAGCTTCTTGCACCGTCCAGTAGTTACCGGTTCCGTCCTTGGCGACCTTGATTACTTTAGACATCGTTCTCCGACCTTCCCTCTTGTGGAACTATATATACCTTCAATACAAAGTGGCGGGAGGTGTTATATGTGAGTGATGAGAAGAAAAGCTACGAAATCCATGAATTTATAGTCACAATTGTGGTAGTGGAGAATGTGGCCCTCATATCTCTCCAATGAAAAATCCAGTTCATACACCACTACATTTGGTCATCTGGTCATCTTCTTAAATTACGATAGTAGATTATTTGAGTTGATAGATTTTAGAGTAAATTACAATAGTGGTCCATGTGGTTTGCAGAAAATTTCAAGAAGCCCCACTTTTGAAAAAACATCTAGAATGGTCTGTATGGTTTCGATTTACTTTCAAGAATGGTCCAAAGATAAGTAAAAAGACCAATTTACCCTTTTTAATTTCTTTTTCCTTTTTTTAATTGTATTATTATCAAGGTTGTAAAAATCGCTTGACGGTAGTTTGGTGGTCGAGTGAGGTTAAAGGATGAATCGAATTAATCGGAGATTAGTCGAGGATTAATCGGAGACCCTAAATCATAAAGAAATTCATTTTAACATATATAAATATAACAAAATAGCAAAGTTTGATTCATTTTATTTCGAGATACACATCAAAGATTATACATTTGTTTATTTTTATTCTTTAACATTGATTTTTTTCATTTTCCTGAGTTATTAAATAGTGTTTGTGTCGTCATTTAAAAATAAAAAATAAATTAAAAATGAAAAAATGACCGCCAAAACAGATTAATTGGCGGCCAAGGCCGATATTTGACCGATTTTTGCAGCAAACCGTCAAGCTGACCGATTAGGCTCAATCGTAATCGGTTGAAGACCGCCAAGCGATTAATCGCCGATTTCTGCAACACTGATTATTATTAAATGAATGAAAAAACAAATCCAACCCCACCCCAACCCCCTCACACCAACACCTCTCTCTCTCTCTCTCTCTCTCTCTCTCTCTCTCTCTCTCTCTCTCTCTCTCTCTCTCTCTCTCTCTCTCTCTCTCTCTCTCTCTCTCCATTGAAACCTAGCGTCCTAGCCAACTCCATAACTATTCTTCACCCAGGAGCACCACCGGCCACTCACCTCGTCACCGGCGACCATTACCGCCGCCTACAACAGCTGTTTCGTCAGAGCAACGCACCAGCACTGTTCTCCTTCTTACCATTGTCTCTCTGCCTCGCTTCCTTGTTCCTTCGTTCTTTTTTTTCTCGGTTTTACACGCACCAGGTCGCACTCCATTGCTTCCCAGCATCGGCATCGTGATTTTCGGCGACCTGAGGTTGCCGTCGAACCTTCCCACTCGAAAATTCTACTACTATTGCTTCTCATCTGCCTCGATTTGTGAATAATTGAACTCTCCAAACTGAAATCGAGCCCTAATCGATTTTCTCTTCACTCGATTTCTCTGTCTCTCTGATTCGTACGCACACAAGGCAGCACACACGAATTTGATTTTTGTGTGTGTGATGTGTATGCCCCAAATCTCCTTTTCATCATCATTTTCTCTTTCTCCTTGCTTCTGGTTTCAACGATTGCATGTTCACACACACATGGAATCAATTATGAGAGTGTTTTGAGTCACGTCTTGCTCCTACTCGATTTCCTTTTTGTTTTGAGTTCTTGTTTTACGCTATAAAAGAAAGAGAGACGAGCCCACAGGAAATGATATACGCGAACCAGGTTTTAGTTTTGCTCAGATCTTGCGATGGAGAGAGAGAGAGAGAGGGAAAGAGAGAGGTGTTGGTGGGGGGAGGTGGGGTGGGGTTCGATTTTTTAATTCATTTAATAATAATACAATTAAAAAATGAAAAAGAAATTAAAAAAGGTAAATTGGTCTTTTTACTTATCTTTGGACCATTTTTGAAAGTAAATCGGAACCATATGGACCATTCTGGTGATTTTTTAAAAGTTGGGTCATTCTTGAAAGTTTCTATAATCCACATGGACCATTATTATAATTTACTCAAGATTTTATAATCATTAATATTGTTGGGTGTTGAAATCAATTTAGATTTGAATAATGACTATTGTTCTAGCAGTTCTATGAGGGTATAACAATCACACACGAGTAATATAAAGGAAATAGATGAACATGGTGAATTGAATAACTTGTGCCGAATGCGTGATTATAATTTTAGGGTTTTACCATGTGGTATTACAATCACATCCTAACACGGTATGGTACATTGATATTTATACTAAATCAGTGATACGCATAGTACAATTACTTTTCAGAAAATATTCTATCAGATGTACTATCCAATAAAATGACAGGGTCATGCAACACGTAGTCTGCAACCACGCGTGCACCTTGGTTTGACAGCTGGGAAGTCTTCGGATCCTCCAGACTTCGAGATCTTCTATTCGTTTATTACTTCGGGGTTTTTCTTCAAAAGGTCTTTTGATATAACTTCGGATACGTCAGCACTTCATCACAATTATTCTCAACAATCTCCCCTTTTGTGTGAAGTGCATCCGAAGCTTATACACGGAAATTTCTCTTGTAGGCCCTCTTCAAGGTTTTCCTCACTGCCAAGTACCAGCTCATGTGATCCATGAACTTCTTCTTCTTTTCCTCTGAATTAGCATGACATGCATTCACATGAGAGATCATGCCGGAGATAAAAGTGGAGGGATGGAGGCCAAGATAGTCTATTTCAAAGAACTTTATCATGACTTCGGTTTTGTTTCGAAGTCCTTTGAAGACTACACCGTATGGTTCATCGAGAATTTCTCCATTCTTGAATCTGGTTATGTTCTGAACTACAACAGGAGGAGTATTCACTGTTTGCTTGTAGTAGGAACATAACTCAATGTCGTGCTTGGCGAACTTCAGTAGATAGTTGTTCAGAAAACCCAAAATGTGGTTTTTGATTGTAAGCACAGACATTGCGGCATGAGCTGCTTCACTACTTCATAGAAGGTCAAGAATTTGAATGAAGTCCATTGGATTCATGATTGGGAAGTCGGCAATTGTAAACCTTGACTCAACCTCATCTGCACCACGAAGAACAAGAAACTCATAATTCGTGAAGCCCTTGTAAGTCTCTGCTTCCTTGATTGATATGATTTTCTTGATCTTGTTCAAGCTCTATACTACACTCTGATGTTGAATGAACCTAGCATGGAAGTTGATCTTGTTGGTCTAATAGGTTGGCCTTTGTTTGTTTGTTACTGATTGAGCGAAGTGGAGAAAAGCGAAGGTCTTCGGATTGAAGGGAATGTCAAGCTGAATGTCTTCGGAGTCGGTTGTCTCAAAACTCCGAAGAGGTAGCCTGTTGAGTACATTCTGATCTTGGAACCCGAAGAGTTTGATTGCCTCTGTGCTCCATTTCCCATCATCACGTGCGAAGTTGTTTATCTTGCTCATCAAGTTGTAGTCAGCACGTCTGGCCTTGTAGACATCCGCCATGTGTAGAGCAATTATGATTTCGAGAGATCTGTCTGTCGAGCTTCCAGCTCCAGCTGATCCACTAGCTCCCATGGTAGTTGTTATGATGGTTGAAGATGTAGGACCAACAGTGGTTGTTGTGGCTGCAGAGGATAATATAGGCCTTTCTCCCCCTTGTGAAGCATGGCCCGCATGTTGAGCAGTTATAGGCCTGCCTGTTGGTCTCGATAACTTGTCTGCAAAGTTTATCAGAGGTTGTAGTACAGTTCTTAACCGAATGATCAAGTCTTGTGTAAGAACTTCATTTGTTCTCTGAAGTTCTTCTGTAAACTTTGAGATGTCCGAAGCGGCTTGGGCGGCTGTGAGCTCTTCAATCTTTGCTCTAGCCTCATCAAGTTGTTTTTCAAACTTGGTACTTTGCTGAAATTCACTCTGAAGTTCTTGTAAAGCTTTCATGATTTCGGAGTGTGATTGTTCAGCCTTTCCAGCAAAGGCTCCAATTTTCTTGTCAATATTGGCAACAGCAGTCTCCAATTTTTGTTCAAAGGAAGATTGGATCTTATTCTGTTGATCCACAAGTTTCTTCTCGAGCTGCTGTACTGAGTCCCTTATTTCTTTGGACAGGGTAACCTCCAGAGACTCTATCTCTTCGGTGATGTCACCCAAGGTTGGTTTGGTGGGATCGAAGCCAGTTTGTGCTTGAATCAGAGTGTCAAGCTTGGAGTTCAGAGTTTTGTACTGTTTTGTTAGTACAAAGGCCTCATCTAGCAGGTCTTCATCTGAGGTTCCTTCTGCAACCAAAGGAGCCATATGAAAAGCCTCAAAGAAGGCTGCTGAAGTAGGATTTTGTCTTGAAGGTGATAAAGGCAGATCAAACTCTGGTAATGAAAAATCAATACCGGAGAAAGGGACATCGGATGTTGGAGGAGCAGTTGTTGGTGGTGGTGGAGGTACATCTGATGATGTAGTGTGAATTGTGGTGGTTTGTTGAGCTGTTGTGGGTGGTGGTGGAAGAGATGTTGTTGTATGTGGTAGAGTAGGTGGTTTGGTTGTTTTAGGTGGTGACGGTGGTTGGGTTGTTTTAGGTGGAGATGGTGGAGCAGTGGTATTTGGCGGAGTGGGTGGTCCAGTTGTTGGTGAAGGTGAAGGGGGTTGGTCATCGTGTTGTTCTTCTTGTTCCTCTTCCTAGACTATGGATGGAGTCCTTTCTAAATCCGAAGACTCATCCACAATTGTTAGTTTCCTCGTCCTCTTCGGTTGCTTCCTCTTCGGAGTAGTTTGCCCCGAAGTCTTTCTCCTTTTCTCAGTCTTCTTCGGACCGCTCGGTCCACCAGTAATCTTCCTCTTCCCCTTCCCTTTTGGATTTGCCAGGAAAGGTGCTTCTTGACTGAAATCACGAGTGGGGTAAGGGATAACTAGAGTGTTACGATAGGTGTTTACCTCATTGCACTCCATGGGTACTTTGGAGAGCATGACTTGTGGAATTTGAGCACAGAAGGGTGTTGGTTCATCATCCAGTGGTGGGATGGCAATGGGAGTGTATCGTAATTCTGGAAGAGAAACATCAAGAACAAATCCAGCTTGTTGATAGTGGGCATGAACAACAATTGCCCAAAATCTTGGATTAGCCATTTCTGTACCCTTCATGCTGTGATTGATATGCGAGCAGAAATCAGTCCAAAGAATGGTTGCGTAATCTACCTTGACGTCATAGTAGATTTCGTAGAGCATGGATTGGAAGGAGACACTTGCAGAGTCCAATCCCGAAGTTCTTCCTGAGAGACATCTGAAGAAGATGCTGAAGTAGTATCTCCACAGATCAGGTAGTTGGTTCTTCTTGAATGTGCTAATCTTTTCGAGAGGGGGTGAGTATCCCATCTCATTGAACATTTCAACCAGTTGTTCAGCAAAAGGAACAACCATTTCTTTATAGTTGTAGACGGGGAGATGAAGGGCTTCAACGAACTTTTCTTTGGTTAACTGAACCTTCTTGGTTTTTCCTTTAGAATCGACGGCCTCATAGAACACCGATTTCACCTGATTGTTGGAATCGAACAGAGCATTCGATGTATAGTGGGCTCTATGAACAACGGTTGCCGAGATTGTAGGAGTGTACGTTAGGGCATAGCCAAGAACAGATCTCTTCAGGCATTCAACCAGTGCATCGATTGGTTGAGGGTAGAGTTGTAGGTTGTTGCGAAGAACCATATTAGCAGACTGGCTCTTGAGGTTTGGGATTGACATAGCTTCAGTGGTTTGGGATGAAGCTTCAGCGGCCATTGTTGAAGAAGATGAAGGAGTCTAGGATTTCTTTGAGAGTAAGTTTGCAGAGAGAGTTCGAAAGTTGTGTTCGCGTAAAGAGAGTGACTGAAGCGGTGAGAGGTTTATATAGTATTCGTGGTCCCTAGGTCATTTAATGCACGATTAAAATGGTCCTGTAATAATCTGACACCTCAGCATCTGCGCGTCCCACTATCCCTGCAAAAAGGAGAAACGTACGGCTGTCTGTTGCAATGATTTAAAATTTGAACGGCCCCTTTTGTGAGATCTTTTTGGTTAATATTTTCCTTTAATCTCTCATTGACAGCTGTACACGAACAAACGGTCACTTAATTTCTAAGGAATGTTTGTCTCTGAGAGTTATCATAAATGTGGAAATCATTTGAACAATAAATTGACTTCGGATTTATGAGGAAAATTATGACCGTTATAGGTGCTCTTTGGAGAAAAGCCATAGTGTTATGATTGACTCCGAAGGGTGTTATTTTTACTTCGGTGGATAGCATGTGTTTGTGAAGTATCTGTTAGGATACCGAAGTGCATAGGTTTTCTTTGAAGTTTTGGTTTTACTTTTGAGTGATGCAATATGACGTTGATCCTTAGCTTCCAGGAATAATATGAAAAGAAGATTTAACAAGTTAATGTTCAGAATCATTCGAATCATGTTGGAAGTCCATTTTTCATTTCAAAGTTTGTTTGATTTAATATCAGTCATGAATGTATAAGTCTAACACCCCATCACTAACTTGATTTCGCATTTTGCAACATGGTTTGAATTGTGCTTTTGTGTTTCAAATTTTTCATACATAATAATGGTAACATTCTATGCATTTGAAATTTAAAGAACTTTTCATTTTTGAATTGAACATCAGAAGTGTTTTTATAAATTGGATTGTTTTTTATGAACCTTTTTGAAAAATCTATTCCCTTTCGTCAATTGAAGTGTTTGGATACTAAGCTCAGATGACAAGCCTTTGAGCTTCGTACACCACTCCAACTTCATCATTTAAGATAGACTACTTGAAATGTTCATATTCTCTACAGAGTACTCGACTATGTTATAGGAGCTCCCTGTATCGTTATTTAAAACAGATGAATACGCCTTTGAGTGCTGATTTCTCTTTCTTTTTGCACTCCCTAATTATCTTTTTGTTTTGCTTGTTGTCTTTGAGTCTTTTGACAAATTGTTTTCTGTTTATCTTTTTGATGATTTTCAATTTGTCCTTTTTATCTTTTCTATCTTGGATTTCCTTATCCGAAGATACAAAAACTTCACCATTTAGTTTCTTTATTGGTGCCTTTTGGTTTTGTTTTACGCAATCCTTAAGTGTGAAGATCTTCTTTTACTTCAATTTTGTACCACTAATGAAAAGAGATTTAAATTTTCTTATCAGACAATGTTGGTATTATTTTTGAAGAAAACTTCGGAACACTTGAGTTATCATGTGTATTTTTGAGGCTACATGATTAATTTAAAGTTAAAGCGGGTCAAGTTCAGAAGAGAGGTTAGAAATAGACACTTTGTTAAGGATATTGGAATCAAACAAGGCTTCAAATTGTAAAATAGCCTTGAACTCACTTCGAAGTCTGTTTTCTCTCAAATGTTTCAAGTCGATTCCCAAATGCCTTTTAGTGCAATAAGGCATGATTATCAGAATCTAAAATCAAAGTTTTGTCCTTTACTTGGTCAATTCATGAAGGTAAGATTCAACTTTGTCATTGTGCATCAGACTTTTCTCAAAACTTAGTGCGAAGGCATAAAAACTTTATTTTTCTTATTTTTGAATTTTCTTTGACTTAAAAACTTTTTAATTTTGTCCTTAACAAGTGAAGTCAAAATATGTTTAGGTGAAATTTTTCCTTTTTCATGATTTTATTTGACAGAACATTTTGTTCTGCAGAGTTCCGAAGTGAAATTTTACTTTGGAGAGCTGCGGTGGAACTCTAAGTGATTTTTCTTGTTTTACTCCGATGAGCTCCGAAGCGATGAAACTCTTCGGAGCACAGCGGTGTTTTGTGATTTTACAAATTTTCAAACTGAATAAAGGAGTGATAGTGAGCAAATCTGAGATTTATTGAAGAGTAGCTCCATCTATCATTCCCAGTCCACGAACTATTCTTGTGAATGCCTCTTCATTCAGGGCCTTTGTGAAGATATCTGCCAGTTGTTTACTGGTGTGAACAAAGTGCACCTCAATATTCCCCTCCTCAACATGACTTTTGATGAAGTGATAGCGAAGAGCTATATGCTTCGTCTTGGAATGTTGAACTGGATTGCGGCATAAGCGAATTGCACTTTGGGAGTCACAGAACAAAGGTATTTTTCTCATGTTGATGGCATAATCTTTCAGTTGGCTTTGGATCCAAATGATTTGTGAAGTACATGTTGCGACTGCTACATACTCTGCTTCTGCTGTGGAGATAGAGACACAAGTTTGCTTCTTGGATTGCCAGCTAATTAGCTTTCCATCTAAGAATTGACAACCCCCCGAAGTGCTCTTGCGATCAATAGAGCATCCACCAAGGTCTGAGTCTGAGTAAGCTTGTATGTAAAAACCAGAATTTGCTGGGTACCACAGGCCATAAGCAGGTGTGCCATGAAGATATCGAAAGATTGTCTTAACCGCAGCCAGATGAGGTTCTCTTGGGTCAGCCTGATATATTGCACAATTGCATACTGCGAACATGATATCAGGGCGACTGGCTGTGAGATAGAGCAATGATCCAATCATACTTTGATACTGCTGTATGTCTGTCTTCGGTTTGTCCAATGAGGGATTCAACCTTGTACCTGCAGGCAAGGGAACTTTTTCTTTGGAGCAGTTAGTCATTCCGAAGCGTTCAAGCAAACTCTTTGTGTACTTTTGTTGATTGATGAAAATCCCCTCATTGGATTGTTTTATTTGTAATCCAAGAAAGAAGTTAATCTTTCCCATCATACTCATTTGAAATTTGCTTTTCATTAGTTTTTCAAAATCTTTTGACAAGCTGGGGTCAGTGGATCCGAAGATTATGTCATCTACATAAATTTGGACTAACATCAAATGAGATCCAACTTTCTTTCTAAAAAGTGTTGGATCCACTGAACCTTGTTTAAAGCTTGATTCTTTTAAAAAATTTGTCAAGGTCTCACACCAAGCTCTTGGAGCTTGTTTTAAACCATAGACGGCCTTGTCTAATACATAGCAATGGTTTGGATGTTCTTTACTTTCAAAGCCAGGTGGTTGTTCAACAAAAACAGTTTCCTCGAGATCACCATTCATAAAGGCACATTTGACATCCATTTGATAGACATCAAAGTTTTTATGTGCAGCATAAGCTAAAAATATCCGAACTGACTCGAGTCTGGCAACAGGAGCAAATGTTTCTTTGTAATCAATCCCCTCCTGTTGACAATAACCCTTGACAACCAATCTTACTTTGTTCCGAATCACATTGCCTTTGGTGTCTAGTTTGTTTCTGTACACCCATTTCAGACCAACAATTGAAGCATTTGCAGGTTTTGGAATAAGCCTCCAAACTTTGTTTCTTTCAAATTCTTCTAATTCCAATTGCATAGTGACACGCCTAGGTCGTCGTGCGGTCAAAAATAAGAGAAAACCTAACACACACTAGTATAGCGGTAGTCAGGGTCGATCCGCAGGAGTTACGTGGTTGGGACAAGACGACAGTATACCAACTGTAGTGTCACTCTACAGTCAGCGGTATTGTTTCTACTTTCCCAAAAACCAATAAAATCAAAATACCAAACAAGTGCTAAAACCAAGTCAAACATGAACTAAACTAACCCAAATCAAATCCTAGACTAAAGTTCCTTACTGAAATCAGAACTAAATTCAGAATCCAGAAGCAAACAATCAATCCAATATAATCAAAACACATCCAAACATCAATAATGCAAAATAACATCAAACCGAATGATTACTTTCATATAAATCAGAAACCAAACTCAAATCCAATCCACACAATCAAATATCAAATCTAACTACTGACTAATGCTACGGAAATCAGAACTATAAATCTAAACAAACATCGAGTAATCGATGGAAATCCCAATTGTGGAATATCTCGATACCGAGTTGATAAAACGATAGAAAAACTAAATAACTAACCAAAATGTTGATTCCCACTGAAAAACTGACGAAATAGTGCCTTCGGATCCCTCCTTCGCGTCCCGGGATGAGTGAAAAGTCGGACGGGACTCCGGTATTTATAGTTGTGCGAAATTAGGGTTTCCGCGTCGCGGCCAAGCAAAATCCGCAACGCGCGTGTTGCCTTATCCCGACTTTTCGGAGTTTAAAATTCAAAAACGAAGATTTTATCCGGTCGCGAGATAGCGGCGCTATCTCAAGAAATAGCGGCTCTATTGTCGATAGCGGCTCTATCTCAAGAGACAGCGCCTCTATTTCTGTCAGGTCCAACTTTTTGCCTTTTTCGCTCCACAACTTCTCCATAATTGCACTAAAACCCCTGCATTTACACTAAAAACATTTCCAAGCACTTTGGCACAAAAGTAAGTGATATTAGTCAATAAATAATGATAATTTAACTAAAACACGGCTAAACAACGCCTAAAATACTTGATATTACTAGGCGTTGTCAAACACCCTACACTTGTGCCTTGCTTGTCCCCAAGCAAGAGAGTTTTTAACAAATTATAATAAAGACTCAAACAATTTTTGAACGTGTTTAATTTCAAAGCTTATTGCCTCAAGAGTTAGAATGAAATAGTTTGTGAAAACATAATTGGAATATACTTTGGAATTCATGACTTTCTAATGAACCCTTGATTACAAATTTTCTGTCCACAATGAAGTGTACATACTCATTCAGATTCTAAAGGCCATTAAGGAACTATCCATGACTTTCGATGTTGTCCGTGTAACGAGCTTTCGGAAATACCATCCCAGACCAGACGATCTTAGGTGGCAAGGTGCGTAAAGTCCACCCATTTTAGACCTACCGGCTCGAACAATAAAGGCCACTGATTGAAAGTTCCTTCCTAAATTCCAATCCTAAAATATCCCAATCTTCTAACTCCTAAAAATCAACTTATTTGACTAAACTCATAGCATGATAACGACTAAATGGTATTTCTCAAAAAATACCAACGCTAAACATTCAGAAACTATTCGTTTCATAATTACAATCTATTAAAAATTTTGAAAAATTGCTAAAAATTTTGAAAATGACTTGTTTTCGCGCAAAAATTTCAAAAACACTCTTTCTACCGTCCACACCCCACACTTAAAATTGTACAACGTCCCCATTGTACATAAAATTATTTCAAAACTAGGGAGAAAGAGTTACCCCTTTGAACGGCGAATTGCTTGATTGTTGGGACCATTTGTAGCAGAGTTGACCATGTTCGTTGTCTCGATGAAATCCGGGAGTCGGGGCGCAGTAGTAAACACGCCGGCATAACACGAGTGTAGGGGTACGGTGACCCCACACTTGCGTTATGCAACTCCATCAGTTGGTGCAGCAGTCACAATTTGGCAGATAATAGTAATCTACTAACAAAAATATCAACTCATGCAACGATGTTAAGTTTAATTACAGACATAAAAATTAAAACAGAAAACTAAAAAGAAGAAAATAAAAAGGTACAATAAAATATCACTCAGAATCATGATGAGTCCCAGATGGTCCTGCCTCGTCATATCCACCAGTCTCTGCCCCAAAATGTCTCAAGATGATGCGCTCTAAACGCTGTATGTCGGCTCGGATCTCTGCCTGTCCAGCCATCAAGGTCCTGAGTGTGGCCTGGACATCCAGGGACTCTGAATCCTGGTCCCTCTGAGCCTGTGACGACTCTCGCCTTCGTCTCTGTCGTCGTGGGGAGCGATCCTCTGGCTGTATCACTGGTGCCTCGACTCCCTCCATCTCAGCCTCCATCTGCTCGGGTACATCCGCTGCTCTATCTGCTGCTATGTAGTAAAGATCTCCGACAAGTGTAACTATATCCATTGTCACCAGAAAGGCGGCCCCCATCGACCTTGGCCGATATGAGGTCAATAATCCCCTCACATCAGCAGTCAAAATCTCGTACGACTCAGCCAATCTGGTAATATAATGCCCCCCGGCCAGTGGGCTGGCTCCTCGCGTCCCCTTCCCCTTATTGACCATGAAATCGGCCAACAAGCGTGGGAGATGTACACACTGGGTGGGGTTGATGATACCCCACAGAGGAAACATGTCGGTCGCTGGTATCTTTTCACCGCCCCTGCGGTGAGCAACAGTAAGGGCCACGATCCGATGAAGCAGGCGGTGCACTGGGGAACGGATCCTGCTCTCACGGTTCTCCGCAGGATCGTAATCACTGGTGCTAATGGCAGCCCAGACGGATGCGTGAGAGACTCCATCAGGTAAGTGGGTGTGGCATGCAGCCAGGAATGGAACGAAATGAGGGCTGGCCATCTCCTCTCGTGTGTATACGTTCGTACGCTGCGCCAATTCCCCGACCGAGCACTCTCGGTGAACTCCGCCAAGTCTGAAGTATAACCTCTGATGTAGCAGATCCTGGTGCGTAGGAACGAAGGTACACGTCGAATAAAACTCTAGAGTGAGCTCTCTATAGATCGTCTCTCCAGCAGGTATCAGTCGGTCCCATCCTCCGCACGTGAAGTTGTGCGTGTGGTCATCACTGGTCCATGTACGAACCAAATGCGGCGCCAATCGGGCCTGTAGCCCGCAGGCCATCAAAAAATCCCGGTCCAAAGTGGGTGCTACCTCGATCTCACTGGCAGACATGATCGCTAACCGTCTCCGATAACCCGAAGTAGCGGGGTCGTCCTCTGGGAACTGCAGGAATGCATGCTGTGACAAATCAGTCAGTGGGACGGGAGCGCGGTTCCTTTGTGGTCGTGGGGCCATCTTGGATGCTTAATTGAAGATTGATCAGATCAATTTCTCGAAAATCGAAAAAAATCGCTGGTTCGTGGTGTTCGGCTCGGCAAACGCGACAAGGGGAGGGGAGGGTGTTTTGAAAATAGCGGCGATATTGAGGGATAAAAGCCAGCTCGCGATTTACCCAAAGATAGCGCCTCTATCTCGAAAGATAGCGGCTCTATCTTTAATTTTTCCATTTTTCTCATTTTTCAATTATTTTAAAATCCCGTTCGATCACCCTACACTCGGGCCATGCCATGTTATTTTGAAAAAATTTCCAAGTGATACTTTGAAAAAACTAAAAACTAAAAAGCAAAAATTAAAAATACTTATCGAAATGTCGGGTTGCCTCCCGAAAGCGCTTCTTTGTTTGGTCTTTTAGCTGGACCGTCTTTCTGCAGCTACGGTGGGTCGTACACCATTTGACTCCACTGAATTTCAGTCACCACCGTCCTCTCGTTGATTCCATACTCCGATTTCCCCGGGTCGAATGGTTTACCGGTTCCTCTGCTGCTGCCCGGTTGCCGTTTTCTGATTAATTCGCGCGAATGTTTGGAAGTTGCTTTAAACCTCCAAGCTCGGTCCTTCCTGCGGTGTCTCTTCAACATCATCGGTTTAACGTGGAGCGCGCCCAGTGCTTTTCCCAGTAATTGTTTTGCAGTTTTCATTTTGCTTGCGTCTCGCGTGCCATCTTCAGTTTGCAATTTTGGCTTGCTGTACCAATAAAGGTTTTCCAATCGAATGGGATCGGAAAGCAACGCATTGAGATGCTCCCGAATGTCCTCATCGATGGTATTGATCACATCTAATTTTCCATTCATGAATGGATCATGAGTGGTGATAAAATCATGTTTATTATGTTCAAAAACCAACTCGTCAGCAACATCTTCTTGATCATCGTCCAACAGGTGGATCGGTACCAAGAGTGAGCGACTGGTTTGATCTGGTGGTGGTACAAAGTCACCCATCACCAGATCCTTACTTTCAAAAGACTCAAAATTTTCAAAAATTCTAGGTTCGGGGGTAGTATTGTCATCTACACCCCCTTCCCCAATAGTATCAATAACTTCAACAATTTCGGGGATCGTTGGGCTGGGGTCTATACTGTCACTTACAGCCTCCTCCACAACATCCTCATCAATCAAATCGTCTGGTGATGGTATGGATTCACTCATCACTAGCTCGACATTATCAACATTTTCAAAAATATCAAAAACATCAAAAGTTGTTGAGTCAGAGGTAGCATTGTCACCTACAACCTTTTCCTCAACTACATTTTCGACCCTCTTAGTGGTCTCTTGACTTTCCCACGGTGCATGCCCTTCCATCACATATTCGGGTGATGCAAGTTCACACACATTATCATTGGTATAAATATCACTCGCCTCAGGTTCTGGCGAGGGTGGTGTCGATTCCCAACTTTTCTCTAATTGATCTAAAGAAGCTTGCAATCTTACGAGAGCATCAGCCTGGTCCTTCTGCACTTGGTAGGTGTTATCCATGAGTACCCAAAGTTGGGCCCAAATTGCAGGATTTTCAGGCTGAGATGACTCCTCGGTCCGCCATCCATTGTCATTGAATGATCCATTGTAGCAATCATCCTCGTAATAGGTGTCGGCCGGATTTTCATAATATTCATAATACTGATCCGGGTACATGTAATCGCCCATTATGAAGACGTACACATACCAAAAATCAACAAACTAAAATCAAACATCAAAAGAAACAACCCTACTGATCGTCTATCCTAAGCGCACAACTCCCCGGCAACGGCGCCAAAATTTGACACGCCTAGGTCGTCGTGCGGTAAAAAATAAGAGAAAACCTAACACACACTAGTATAGCGGTAGTCAGGGTCGATCCGCAGGAGTTACGTGGTTGGGACAAGACGACAGTATACCAACTGTAGTGTCACTCTACAGTCAGCGGTATTGTTTCTACTTTCCCAAAAACCAATAAAATCAAAATACCAAACAAGTGCCAAAACCAAGTCAAACATGAACTAAACTAACCCAAATCAAATCCTAGACTAAAGTTCCTTACTGAAATCAGAACTAAATTCAAAATCCAGAAGCAAACAATCAATCCAATATAATCAAAACACATCCAAACATCAATAATGCAAAATAACATCAAACCGAATGATTACTTTCATATAAATCAGAAACCAAACTCAAATCCAATCCACACAATCAAATATCAGATCTAACTAGTGACTAATGCTACTGAAATCAGAACTATAAATCTAAACAAACATCGAGTAATCGATGGAAATCCCAATTGTGGTATATCTCGATACCTAGTTGATAAAACGAGAGAAAAACTAAATAACTAACCAAAATGTTGATTCCTACTGAAAAACTGACGAAATAGTGCCTTCGGATCCCTCCTTCGCGTCCCGGGATGAGTGAAAAGTCGGACGGGACTCCGGTATTTATAGTTGTGCGAAATTAGGGTTTCCGCGTCGCGGCCAAGCAAAATCCGCGACGCACGTGTTACCTTATCCCGACTTTTCGGAGTTTAAAATTCAAAAACGAAGATTTTATCCGGTCATGAGATAGCGGCGCTATCTTAAGAAATAGCGGCTCTATTGTCGATAGCGGCTCTATCTCAAGAGATAGCGCCTCTATTTCTGTCAGGTCCAACTTTTTGCCTTTTTCGCTCCACAACTTCTCCAGAATTGCACTAAAACCCCTGCATTTACACTAAAAACATTTCCAAGCACTTTGGCTCAAAAGTAAGTGATATTAGTCAATAAATAATGATAAATTAACTAAAACACGGCTAAACAACGCCTAAAATACTTGATATTACTAGGCGTTGTCACATAGCTTCAATCCAGTCTGAATGATCAAATGCATCTTTAACATTCTTAGGTTCTACCTTAGAGATAAAGACATTGAACATGCACAACTCGGAAGTTTTGTTAAGATCTAATTGCCTTTGGTGAAGTTGTGCACGAGTCAATACTTTATCTCGAACATTACCGATGACAAGTGATGGTGGATGATTTCTCGTCCATTTGTTCAAGGGAGGATAATTTGGATCAAAGTCAGGTGGTCCTTCAGAATCAATGTCTTCGATGTCTGAAGGATACCCCGAAGTGGAAGGGAAATCATCCATAATTAAATGATTGTTTGAATTAGTTGTGTTAGAGTGTGGTGTGTGCATTTGTGAAGTAGAGTTTAAAGTGTTCTCCCCCTCGACATTTGTTGGTGTTGAGGAAGTGGTAGCTCTAGCCGAAGATTTTGGTGTTGCTGAGTTCGGAGTGGTAATCTCTGGCTCCCCCTGAACTGTTGGATACAGGTTCATGGTATTAGAGATTTCTTGTGGAGGTGAGGTAGGACTGTTGGCTGGTTCCCCCTCAACACTTGCATTTCCTTCACTTCGGTTAGATGGCTCCCCCTCAACAGATGACGGTCTAAGTATACTACTTGTGGAAGAATTATCAGGTACATCTGTGAGTTTGGACAATTCGGATACATGGTTGTCAGGTGCACTGGCTTCAGAGTCCACAGCCCTCACAGGTGGATCGACCAAAAGTGCGAAGTCTGTATCAAATGTAGTGATTGGTAGAGCATCCACAGCAGGTTTTGGAAAGATGGATGACATGGGGAATGGATGCAAAGACTTCTTGATGTAGTAATCACCAAACCTTAGGTTGAAGGTTTCTTCAATTTTTCGGGTTTTCTTGTTCATGACTCTGTAAGCTTTTGAGTCTTGAGAATATCCAAGGAAGATTCCTTCTTCTGACCTATCATTGAACTTGGTCAAGTGATCCTTCAAGTTCAAGATAAAACACCTACAACCGAAGATGTGAAGAAATTTGACATTTGGTTTTCTTCGGTTGAGCACTTCGTAAGGTGTGATATGAAATCGCTTGTGAATGTAGGATCTGTTTTGAGTAAAGCACGCAGTAGAAATGGCTTCGGCCCAGAAGTACATAGGCAAGTTTGCAAAATAGAGCATAGTTCTAGCTGCTTCACACAAGGAACGATTTCTCCTTTCCACAACACCATTTTGTTGGGGAGTATAGGGTGTAGAGAAGTTGTGACTAATTCCTTTTATTTTCAGGAATCCATCCAGAGTCTGATTCTTGAACTCCGAACTATTGTCATTGTGCATAGTTCGGACTTTCTTGTTGAGCATCAATTCCATTTTCTTTATGAAGTTAATGATTTCTTCAGCATCATCTGATTTGTTTCTTAGGAATAAAACCCAATTGAATCTTGAATATTCATCAACTATCACAAGAATATATTTCTTCTTTCCAATTGACTCAACCGCGGATGGACCACCCAAGTCCATGTAGAGAAGTGAAAGGGGTTCGGTGATTTTGGGATTGATCACTGTTGGATGCCTTTGTTTTGTTTGCTTGCCATGTTCACAAGCAGAACAAAGAGTGTCATTATCAAATTTGAGAGCAGGCATTCCTCGAACCAAATCCATAGCCAGTAGCTTGTTTAAGTCTTTGAAGTTCAGATGAGCAAGTCTTTGGTGCCATAGCCAGCTGACATCGGAGTTGGATTTTGAAAGAAGACACAAAGATTGCCCACCGGTTACAGGATTTAGATTCAAGGGAAACATCGATCCCTTCCTTTCAGATTTCAGCAAGACTTCTTTTGTTTCTTCCTTTGTGATTACACTCCCTTGGTTATTGAATATAACAGCATTGCCCGTTCCAACCACCAATTGAGATATACTCACAAGATTGTGTTTTAACCCTTCAACAAATGTCACTCTGCTGATTGTGAATTGGCCATTTGTTATTTTGTCATAGCCCCGAATTGGACATGTTTCATTATTACCAAAGCGAACATTTCTAGCATCATCCAAAGTCCTGTAGTCCCTGAGATATTCCTTCTTCCCAGTCATATGTCTTGAGCAGCCACTATCCATGTACCATTTAGAGTCATACCGCTCATTTGACATAACCTGCAATCAATCAAGAAGGAGTTGGTACCCAATCAATCTTGGGTCCTCAGGGTAAGCAAAGGATTCTTGAATCCATTTTTCTACGACCTCTTCAAAAATTTCATTAGCATTTAAATTAATCAGATTCTCCGAAGCCTCATGTGATGAGCAAGATTCCGAACTATCTGAGCATGATTCTGAAGAGCTTTTTGTCAAATTAGATGAGTCCGAAGTTACTGACAAATTACAAATCTTCGGAACTCATTTTTGTTTGGAATTGATTGACTTTGGGGATTTTGATGTTTTCTTTTTACTTGATAGTTTTCAATTCATTAAAGATTTTGAAGTTCTTGATCTTGTAGTTAAGTTTTCTTTTAAATCATTCCTTTTCCAATTTTGTTTTGGTTTTTCAATTGTTGACTTCCTTGAGATTGAGCTACATAACGTAGAGGTACAAAGGTACTCTTTGTATGCCAATTTGAAGTCGTTTAGTGACATATTCTTATCTTTAAACATATCCAAATTTTTGTCTAGCCACTGATGAAATGTATCTATCAAATAGTTTCCTTTTGAAAATGTTTTCTTTGTGGGTTTTTGAAATTTTGGATTGGGAAAGTTAGGTTTTGTCGGTGTAAAACTTGGTTTATTATTTTGATTTTTGACTTCTGAAACCTTTGAGTTGAGTGGTTTTGTTCTAGAAGTTGAAGCAATTGCTTCGTTTTGTTTCAGACCTCCGAAGGGAGTTTTTCTTTTCACAAGATTTAACGTCTGTTTTGATTTCGAGTTCGAAGAAAAAAGGTTTTTGAATTGGTTTAGTAATCACTATTGCTGGTTTTGATTTTTGAAGAATTTGTGGTCTTTTCAAAATTTGAGGCTTTTGTACCGAAGTTTTGGTAATTGAGACTTTTGGTTTTGAAACGGCATTTTCTGAGGTTAGTGACAACGGTACACACTCACATGATTCAATTAATTGAAAAACATCCATCTTCGGAGCAGTAGGTTTTCCACAACTTGAATTTGTTTGTAGTTTGGATTAATGTAGATGTGATTATCATTTTTGAAGTTCAAAATGTGAGTCTTGTTTTCGGGAATCTTTTCTTTTTCATAACATAGATGATTGAAGATGTTATGGCCATATAAGTCTTGTTTTCTTATGTTGATTTTTACTTCCATTCTTTCATTCATTTCATTTTCAACCATTTTAAAAGATGAGAAGAATCCTTCCTCAGTGACTGTGGAATTATCCTCCTCAAGAAGTTTTTCTAAATAATTTTCAACCAACGGTGATCCACCTGGTTTCACAAAGATGGCATTTTTGAAATAAGATATCTTCGGATAGATACAAGCCACATGAACTAGCCTTTTTGAATTGTCCTTGAGATATTGATCATAAGAACACAACTATCTGAGATTTGTAATTTTGATTTCACAATTTCAATTTCTTTGTTTTCAAAAGTTTTTGGTTCACAACCCATTCTTGTTTTTCCTTTGTCCTCAGAAGACAGTTGTGAGATGTCTTTTGAAGGTGATTCGGATACAGAGGATGATTTTAATAATGTCAAGGATGAACAATCAATTTCCTCCATGTCCGAATCACTTTCAGAATCATTTTTAGATGCGGTTTCAACTGTAACTTTTTCTTTGTTTTCAATTTGAGGTACAGCTTTTTTCAAGATTGGAATCTCTTGTGGTAAGATTTTCAACAAGTTGTCAGCAGTGAGATGTTTTTCTACAGATATCAAACCATGTTTATACGAAGAGTTGGTCACTTCGGATCAGATACTATAGATTCACATTCATAAGATATGCTATCAACTTCCTTAAGCTTAAACTCAATAAAAGGTAATAGTTGTCTATGTTGAACATTGCACACATCAGTTGAATGGTAAATACGTGTAATATGAGCATACAAGCATTTTGTAGTTTCACAAAAAGATGTTACGTTGTTTCAAAATTACATCATGATTGTTCAAAAGTTTTTCTCTATTTTCTTCTAACAGTGAGATTCTTAGGTTGGACTTTTCTAGGGCTAGCTTCAGACTTTCTACTCTCCCCCTCAAGCTGAGAATCTCTTGCTCACTGAGTGTTTCCCTATTTTTCACGTCAATAAGCATTTTATGCATCACAGAGCAATCACGAGTTATTTCATTTATGATAGGAGTTGATTGAGAAGTAGGAATTTTAAAAGTTGAGAGAAGTTTTGATACCTACTCAGGAATGGTCAGGCGTGCTTCATTTGCCATCAGGCATATCTCCTCGTCATCATCCAAAGTGTCATCAGACCAAGTCTTCGGATTCTCATTATCAAGCATCTCATTCATCTCAAAAGTCTTGAAACCAAGACCAGCTGTTGTTTCAACCTCCAGCATCTATTCTTCATTCATCTTCTCCGAAGTGTCCTTTAGAAAGCTCTTACCGACATCATATGCCATGAAAGCACTATGAGTTGGCTTTCTTACTT
Source organism: Cichorium intybus (assembly GCA_023525715.1). NCBI lineage: Eukaryota > Viridiplantae > Streptophyta > Magnoliopsida > Asterales > Asteraceae > Cichorium > Cichorium intybus. The sequence goes on from CM042011.1 coordinate 148,820,222, forward strand.
CATCATCATCCGAGTCCGAAGACCAAACTTGATAAGATCCTTGATGATCATCAGCAGCCATCAGGGCAAGGTCTTTGGTCCTCACTCTAACTTCCTCCATTTTTCTTGCGTAGTATGCTTCGTCCATCACTTGTGGTTTCTTCTCATTTTGTTTGCGAAGCATGCAATCCTTTGCAAAATGATTCTTACCATGACAGTGTTGCAGTCATAGCCTGAATCACCAGAGACCTTTTTCTCTGCAACCTTCTCTTTGGATGACTCCGAAACCTGTTTTTCGGATGGCTTCGGGGTTGAGTATTTTAAATTTTCATCCTTCGGAGTTAACATTTTTGGCTTGGGTTTGGAGTTGAAATTGGATTTGTTAAAGCTTTTGACAAAAGGCTTTCCAGAGTTGTTTTTAAGGAATGGTTTCTTGAATCTACATTTGTTGGCGGCATAGAGAGCAACAGTTTCACCATTATCATCTACCATGTAAGCAGCAATGTCTTAATCACTTGTTTCTTCATCCTCCTTTGAAACAAGGGCAAGTGGACCAGAACCAGCCATCTCACTTCTGTGACCTACAACATCTGGTTTGTGTGATTTTAGTAAATTGTACAGGGCAGCCAGCTTGTACTTTTCAATATTTTCATAGGATTTAACCATGAGCATGATTGGTCTCCACTCCTTGCGAAGACTGTAGAGAAATTTGATGTTGATCTCCTGTTGGCTTCGTGTTTCCCCATACTTGTCTAAGGTGTAAATCATGTTGCTGAGACGTTCATAACACGCTTCTAGAGACTCATTTTCTTCTTGTTTGAAGTTCCCGAAGTCTGCAAGAATTTCTTGAACCTTGCTACTGTGAAGAATCTTATCCCCTCCAAAACGAAGTTCGAGATTATCCAACATCTCTTTTGCAGACTTCGCATCAGCGATATGATGGCTGACATTTTGGACCAAGTCCACTTCATAGTTTACGTATGGCTCTTTCGTCATTTTCAAGTTTCTTCATATTTGCTGCATTAATAACTACAGCTTCTTCTCCATCGGGGACAACGAATCGACCAGCAATGTCTGTATGAGGACCATCAGTCACAGACCTCCATAAGTATTTATCAAGCCCGATAAGATAGTCCTTCATTCTTCTAGCCCAATAATCATAGTAAGAAGTTACTAGAACGGGGGCCTTGGTTTCAGAACCGATAAGGTTTGCATAGTTGAGCATATTGGCATAAGTTGCTGTAGAATCAGTCATTTTGATAGATTTCAACTGGATCTTTTCAGTAAAAACACGCAATAGAGACTTGCAACAGTTGTGGAATGCTAGATTTGAGAAACAATTCAAATCTAGAACTGAAGCAATGGAGTAAAGGCTCTACTAACAGGTTTTTGAGCTGACTCGCTCTGATACCACTTGTTGGGTGTTGAAATCAATTTAGATTTGAATAATAACTATTGTTCTAGCAGTTCTATGAGGGTATAACAATCACACACGAGTAATATAAAGCAAATAGATGAACAAGGTGAATTGAATAACTTGTGCCGAATGCTTGATTATAATTTTAGGGTTTTACCATGGGGTATTACAATCGCATCCTAACACGGTATGGTATCACTGATATTTCTACTAAATCAGTGATACGCATAATACAATTACTTTTCAGAAAATATTCTATCAGATGTACTATCCAATAGAATGGCAGGGTCATGCAACACGTAGTCTGTAACCACGCGTGCACCTTGGTTTGACAGCTGGGAAGTCTTCGGATCCTCCAGGTGATACCCTTCGGAGTCTTCAGACTTTGGGGTCTTCTATTCGTTTATTACTTCGGGGTTTTTCTTCAAAAGGTCTTCTGATATAACTTCGGATGCGTCAGCACTTCATCACAATTATTCTCAACAAATATCCAAAAAGTTAATATAATAACAATAATAATCAATTTACAAGGGATCTAATATTAATTTAATTTTAAATTATTCTTAATATTCAATTATATTTATTATTAATTTTAGTTATAAAAACAAATATAGAAAATATATACTTTAGATCAATATTTTTATTAGATCAAAGTTTATTATGTGTAAGTTATATAAAACAATAATTATAAGTAAAATATATCTTAGATTAATTTGTATTTTAGACTATTAATTCTTTGTTTATTTTAGTATTGATTTTTTTTGTTAAAATAGAGTAGTTGGGATGGATGTAGAGTGTATTAGTTAGATGTTCTAAAAAACCTACAATTTCTTCATCACATTCAAGTTTTTTCAAATTTGTTTAAGTATGTTTATGTCTATTCATTCAAGCAATCTCTTGATAATGTTCAATTTTGGTTATGTCTATTCATTCATGGAATATATCTTTCATGTTAATGTTTGTAATTTTATTGTTTTTTAGGTTGATGGTGTTGTATTTCTTGAGAATACTAAAAAAGAAGAGAATGTGACATAAACTAATAAAAGAAAACGACAAGCTAGGAAAAGGAAGGAAATGGTCGATTGTTGGAAGTCCTATGATGTGCTCTAAATTAAAGAAGATGATGAAAATGAATGAAAGCATGGAAAATGCAAGTTTTGCTCTAAGACTATCAAATCCGATCAACAAAAGAATGATACTTCTAGCTTAAGAAAGTATATTTATAACTACAAAAACAAATTCGAATAATATGAAAATCAAAGTACTTTACAATTCAAGAAAGAAGTTTGTGGGAATGGAAGTGGCTCCACTTGAAAACATGATGAAAAAGGATAAAAAAAGATTTATTGAATTTATTTGTATTGGTTTAATTGCCCTTTAAATTTGTTGAAAATAAAGCATTTGTTGAGTTTACTAGCACACTTAATGGGAAGGTTGTTTTGTCGTCGCGACATAAAATTAGCAAGGATGTTTTAAATTACCATGTTGATGAAAGAAATAGATTGGTTAATTGATGTGTGCAGTCATTGATACAGTCAAAAATAATAAAACATCACTAACACTAATAAATAGGGTAAATAAGGTTTGAACCAATAAGTCTGTGGTTGATACTTTGTGTTTAGAAAACAATCCAACTATATTGTTACTCTATAGTTAGAGAATCGCAAACACTTGAATAAACCCAAACCAGACTGAAATTAATTGCAAATAAGTAAAAAGCTTCAGATCTAGGCTTCATGAAACTATAGATCAAAGACAATTTGAAATCAAAAGTAACTTTCTTCGATTAAAAACCAAAAACCGTAAAATTGTTCCGACAAGATATCGAAAACATCAACTATCACTACCAACTATTAATCTATGAACCAAAGAACTACAAGAGTCAACTGATTCTCTTGAGATCTAAAACTTAACGCTAGGTAGTCAGAGAATTCCAAAGATTAGGAATACTCCAACCCCGAATTGATATCGAAACTAATAAACCGGCTAAAAAGTCAAAACAATGAACATATGATGGAAACCATCGAAAAGAAACTAAATATGGACAAAAACCAGCTTTGAGATCCAGAGAACACTCGATGGATGCTGTGAAATCTTGACTGGAAGCCTCTATTTATAGTGATAGAATCAAACTATTAGCGCTAAGAACAGTCTCAGATAGTGCCACCAACTAATTCTTTTCCCGATATCTTGCTTTGACTTCAATTTGAATTGTGGGGTTATCTCTTCATGGCATCGCAAACTTCCTCCCTTAGCACCGCTAACTTCTCGATCATTATCTTCTTATTTCCCAGCTTATCCTTGTTCTATTTTACCTTTAATTCTTTCAATTTAACACATTTCCTACCACAAACAACTTCCAATGAAAGTTTGTGTATTTACTATATTTATAGAATTTATTCAGCTAAAATACACAAAATAACGTGTAAATAATCCGAAAAAAAAACGCGTTATCAAACATCCCACACTTGGACTTTTCTTGTCCCCAAGCAAACTAGAGCTTTTGCCTTTAAAATAACATTTCTAAATAATATCTGAGAAAACAGTCCTAACTTTGCATTCATTAAAAATGTACACACTTGAAAATTCCTAATTTCAAGGTTTATTGTCATTTTCTAGAATTACCCCTGTATACACATTGCCAAAAATAATTTATATCCAAAACTTTATGTATGTTGTACTGACATTACATTTTTGACCTTTTATACTTTTGGAACTCACGACTTTCTATAGAACTATTGATTACAAATTTTTTACTTACACCTACTCATTCATATTCCATGGGCTGTTAAGGAAGTTCCATGAGTTTCTTTGGTACCGATGTAACGAGCTTTCAATAACATTATCTCAAACCAGAGAATCTTAGGTAATGAGATACATTAGTGCCCGAGGGATACCCTTTTCGAGTTTATCAGCTCGAATACCATAGGCCACTAATTGAATTTTTCTTCCTGAATCCCAAATCTTATGGCATATCTAAGTATCCATTATTTATTTGACAACATAAACTTTGTGCAATTGTATTTCTGAAATCTAACTCAACCTATTTTAACCAAGGTGTAGCATTGTTAACAACTTAAATGATATTCTTTGAAAAATATCATGTGCTAAAATTTTCAAAAGGTTTACATTTCTTCAGCAATGCAAAGCTAATTAGCATTTTGTCTCAAATTTTTTTGAAAAATTTTAAAATTTTCTGCTAATAACACTGGTACTTTCTTGGTCGTCCCCACCCCACACTTAAATTATACAATGTCTCAATTGTATATAAAAGAAAATAACACAAAGGGAGAAAAAGAGTCAACTCCCTTGAGATGGAAAGTGGAACTGCTTGAGATGCATACTTTGTTTAATTTGCAAGGTTGATCCTTGTAGTTGCATTTATGACAAAAGCCGTCCAGAGAACGATTCCAGTAAAAAGACGCAACAGTAGATGTGTCAAGCATAAAACAAAGTACGATGTACTATCTGCAATCCACTAAATGTCCCCTTACGTGCACTGCATGCCAGAGTACGATGTACGACCTGTCATGACCGTGTGTGTCAAAAGTAAAGTGGACATAACGGTTTCTGCATCGTTGCTTCTGAATCATCACAAACAAGGCTTTAGGGGTGAGAATAATAACCGAAAAACCGAACCATAACCAAAATAACCGATAAAACCGAACCATTATAACCGAACCATTTATTAACCGAATGTTTTGGTTTATATATTTGATAACTGAAATATAATGGTTTGGTTATGGTTTTATAGGGAAACCGAACCTATATTAACCGAACCGCCAATAAATATAATAATATATATTTTATATGTTATAAATTCAGTAGGAAACATTATATTATGGTTCATAAATATAATAATATATAGTTTATATGTTGTAGTTTAATAGGAAACATTAAATTGATAAAGATCCAAGCCCAAAAAATCCAAAACAATTGAGGATAGATAGGTTACCAAGGTTGGACGTGGTCATCACATTCCGTCGTTTCGTCATCTTCTCACTATCGTGCGTGTAGCAGTCATTGCCAATACTTAATAAGTCGATCATCTCATTATCAGTACGTTTATATTTATTGTAATATTGATTATGATACGCTTTAATTTACGTTAACTGTATTGTAATCTACTAAAATTCTAAACCGTGAAAAAGAACAACTTTTGCCGTTTTACACTTCATATCAATGTGCTGATTAGAGATTAATTTGCCACTTTACGCTTCATATCAATTTGTTAATTTGTTACTTGTAATCAATTTGCCGCTTCATATCAAATTGTTAATTATTTTTAATCAATTTGCCGCTTTACGCTTCAATCTTCATATCAATTTGTTAATTTGTTAATTGTTTTTAATCAATCTGATACAACTTTCCGCTTGTATGAATTGACAATTTACACGATCCTCATGTTTAAAAACCAAAGCAGAACTTTCAAGTTTTGACACAGTCAAACGTAATTAATGGTCATAAAATGATATCAAAGCTATTTAAGAGTTAAATAATCCCAATCATCAAGTTGTGGAAAGGATGATACTAAAAAGGGAATTTGGTTCCTTTTTGTAATTAAAAAAACAAGATCATATGATAAATGTAATAAAATTTTAAAAGTAAATCAATTTTTTTTAACGTTTGCATGGATTTTAGTATATACTAGAAAAATAATAAAAAATTGATATTTTTTTAATAGTTAATATCATTATTTTGACTTTTGAGATAATTTAACTTTTAAATTCATACAAATCATAGAAAGTTATAAATAAACAAACTTTAAATTTTTATGTAATTATGGTTAACCATTATTAAACCATTAACCAAAACCATTAACCGATTAAAACCGTTAACCATAACCAATATTAACCATAACCAATGGCTACTAAAATGAATTAACCGATTGTAATGGATATGGTTCGGTTTTGGCCACTAACCGAACCAAACCGCCCCA